>CANNZV010002131.1:0-112472 GCA_947561585.1 Caprella mutica
GTATCGTTCACCATTAACTGTTGAATTTGTTCCATCATCACTTTCGAAGAAGTAAGGACCAAACACCGTGGAGGCAGTTATTCCACACCACACAGTGACACGAGGAGAGTGCCTCCTCGTTCCCCAGATTTGACTCCAGCTGACTTTTTTCTGTGGGGATACCTTAAGTCAAAAGTCTACGTGACAAATCCATCAAATTTGCAGGAACTCAAGGACAACATTACTCATCAAATTGTTCGAATTTCGCCTGATACGCTGAGGATGGTCATGCAAAACACAGTGAAAAGAGCGCAAAGTTGTCGAAGCGTCAGTGGTCATCATCTAAAAGATATTGTTTTCAAAAAATAGTCTTAATAAACCATGAAAATGTTTTTCTTTGATTTGAAACCTATTTTAACAACCTGGCCTCCTTAGTTTTTGTTTAATTAGAAAATTAAAAGGGTCAGTTACTTCTGGGACACCCTGTATATACATATTATTGGGAAGACCATCGATAGTTTGTTTGTTTCTCTCGGCTACTAAGATTTCTTTTTCAACGCCAAATTACCTGAAGTGAGTATTTGTTCACGACTAGATAAACTATTTGTCCACATTTTCTGAATTATTGTATTGGTTGTTCATTGTGTCTTCTTGTATCTTTCTCAGATCACTAAATAAAAACTCAGTCAAATTACGCTGTTTTAATTCGGAGAAGCAATTCCGAAACAGTGATTTCAGATGGCTTCAATGGAATGAGGTAGCAGAGATAACTAATTCGCAAAACATTCTGTCAACATGTATCGCTCTCCTCCAGAAAAACGAAGAGCCGTCATCACATTGAGAGAAGCTCGTGAGGCGTACGAAGAGTTTGAGGCATCTCTGAGGTGCATCTTAAGCACTGATCCTCTTGATATAAATGATGCGACAACACTGTCCTCTACTACCGCTAATGCCAAATCTTCATGGAAGTCATATTACGACTCCTCCGTATGTTTGGCTGACAAGCTTGTAAAAGCAGCTTCATGGACAGAAGCCCAGGCTATCCGAAGAGATAGGACTGAGCTGAGAAATGATGTAAAGCTGTTCATCGATATCACAAACGGAGTGTTCACTGACTATGGCATGGAAATAGTATCAAATATCGATACATCAAGTGTGGCATCTGGTGGACCTTGTCGTGAACAAGTGAGTGGTTTGGGGGCTGACCTGTATACCACACCAACCTTTGAAGCGGTTGGTCAGTGTGATATCGCTCAAACTCACAGTGCTTCAGAGTATCGTTCACTTGAAGAAAAAGTTCCATCGACATCTAGTAAAATGATGAGAGCTGCCGAATACATCCACTGCTTAAAATCAGAAATGGACAGAGAATACTACCCTCCTGCATTACCTCCCCAAGCATCGATCGCTAGCGCTGTGGTCCAGCCTCCCCAAGCATCGATCGCTAGCGCTGAGGTCCAGCCTCCCCAAGCATCGATCGCTAGCGCTGAGGTCCAGCCTCCCCAAGCATCGATCGCTAGCGCTGTGGTCCAGCCACCCCAATCATCGATGGCTAGCGCTGTGTTCCAGCCTCCCCAAGCATCGATCTCTAGCGCTGTGTTCCAGCCTCCCCAAGCATCGATCGCTAGCGCTGTGTTCCAGCCTCCCCAAGCATCGATCGCTAGCGCTGTGTTCCAGCCTCCCCAAGCATCGATCGCTAGCGCTGTGTTCCAGCCTCCCCAGGCATCGATGACTAACGCTGTGTTCCGGCCTCCCCAGGCATCGATGACTAACGCTGTGTTCCGGCCTCCCCAGGCATCGATGACTAACGCTGTGTTCCAGCCTCCCCAGGCATCGATGACTAACGCTGTGTTCCAGCCTCCCCAGGCATCGATGACTAACGCTGTGTTCCAGCCTCCCCAGGCATCGATGACTAACGCTGTGTTCCAGCCTCCCCAGGCATCGATGACTAACGCTGTGTTCCAGCCTCCCCAGGCATCGATGACTAACGCTGTGTTCCAGCCTCCCCAGGCATCGATGACTAACTCTGTGTTCCAGCCTCCCCAGGCATCGATGACTAACTCTGTGTTCCAGCCTCCCCAGGCATCGATGACTAACTCTGTGTTCCAGCCTCCCCAAGCATCGATGGCTAGCGCTGTGTTCCAGCCTCCCCAAGCATCGATGGCTAGCGCTGTGTTCCAGCCTCCTCAAGCATCTATGGCTAGCGCTGTGTTCCAGCCTCCCCAAGCATCGATGGCTAGCGCTGTGTTCCAGCCTCCCCAAGCATCGATGGCTAGCGCTGTGTTCCAGCCTCCCCAAGCATCGATGGCTAGCGCTGTGTTCCAGCCTCCCCAAGCATCGATGGCTAGCGCTGTGTTCCAGCCTCCTCAAGCATCTATGGCTAGCGCTGTGTTCCAGTCTCCTCAAGCATCTATGGCTAGCGCTGTGTTCCAGTCTCCTCAAGCATCGATGGCTAGCACTGTGTTTCAACCTCCCCCAACGTTAGACGGTGGCAATGTGTTCCAGCGTGTCACCACCTCGCTGAGCGGTTCGACGTTCCGGCATCCTTCAGCCACGTTTAGCAGCGCTACGTTCCAGCACTCTCCGTACTTTGCAAGAGAGACCATCTCTCCTTCTGTACCAGGACATATTGGTAAGCCAACATATTTCTCCCCTCCTGGCGCTGAGATTCATGGAAGTTCACAACCCCTTACTTATTCGGACCCAGTTGACGGTGCTTCAATGTATATCATAAAACAAGAGCTGTTCAAGAAAAGTGATTCTCCATTCACAGGAGATGCCCATCACTTTCGATCGTGGATTTTACTGCTTGAGAATCGGCTTAAGGGCTTGCATCTTGACCCTCTAGACACTATCAATATACTTTTATCCAACACGTCTGGAGAGCCAAATAAAATTGTAAGAGACTACCTAGCATCTGGAGCTGCTTTTCCCGGCGAAACTCTGCGAACAATTTGGATTAAGTTGCACGAACTCTATGGGTCACCAATCAGAGTTTGTCAGGCAATGCTGAAAAAACTGGACGATTTTCCTGCTATCCGTCCACCAAACTTACGGATTAAACTGCAGGACTTCTCGCATTTGTGTCGAATGATCGAAGCAAACATGGGATGTAACAGCGAGCTGCAAATTTTTAATCTGGCCATCGGCCAAAGACAAGTTTGGTGTAAACTGCCAGATTGGTTGCAAATGAAGTGGAGGTCTCACGGCCATAGATTCAGCCAAGAAAACGCAGGCACCGTTCCTCCTCTCAATGCTCTTATCCATTTCATTGAGTATACCACGGGAGAGCTCTCAGATCCAAATTTTGAGAAACTTTACGAACCAAAGAATAATCGCACTCTGCGTACCGCAGACATTCATTCAACAGGGGAAGAAAATTTCACTTCCGAATGCATCTACCACAAGAAAGAGGGGCATTCTTTGATCGACTGTCGACTGTTCAATAGTCTCAAATACCAGGACAAACAGAGGTTTGCTCTCGATAACAAACTATGCTTTAGATGTCTTGGAGAACATATGGTACGTGAGTGTAGCAGTGATGCTACCTGCGCCAAATGCAAAGGGAACCACGTTACGTTAATGCACCGCGAGAGAAGTATCCATAACAACAAGAATAAATACACCAATCCATATTGTCCAGAAGACGAGGGGGGTGACAAGAAAACACTTTGTAGTGTGGTCTGTGGCAATCCTTCCAACACCCTTAGCTGCTCCAAAACTGTTCTTTGTGAGATTCATCATGAGAAAAATCCTAAGAATGTCCTAAAATTATATGCAATCATTGATGACATGTCAGATTCTTCATATATCGACGAAAAAGTGATGAATCTTCTAGACCTGTCCGGCCGAAGAGAGAAATTTCTCATCTCCACTATGAGTGCTCTGAAGTCGGAACATGATGGGTACATGCTCAGGGGACTCTGGATTCGGGACTCGGGAGGTGATCAATTCTATTCTCTGCCTGAATTAATTACTAGCGAACATATACCAGGATCCTTATATGAGGTGGGGACCCCAAACATAATAAAGTCTATTCCTCACCAACAACATCATGCCGGTAAGTTTTTGGAATTGGATACTAGTGCCGAACCATTGTTATTACTTGGTAGAAATTCGGGGAACCTAATGAAAAGCATCTGTTATGGAGACAAGGCCCCATTTGTCCATGAAACTTTACTGGGATATGCATTGGTTGGCTCTCCATGTCCAAGTTCTGGAATTAAAACAAAGGTCAAAAGAGTCTTGAGAACATCTCATGAGCACTTCAGTTCGAAAACATTATTTCCCAAGAAGAATTGCAGTTCTGACAGAATATTCGATGAATTCGATGACGATGATGCTCCAGGACTCTCGAGAGATGACCAAAAATTTCTCTCGATCATGGAGAATACAATTCACACTAACGGTGATGGCCACATTACAATGGACCTGCCTCTTAAGCATGAGGATATTAAGTTACCAGACAACAAGTCCGCCGTCTTCTTTCGTACTAAAAGTACATTAAATAAGTTAAAAGATGACGATGACAAGTTGGATCAGTGTATCAGTGCGATGGCTAAAAATATATCTGCTCGTCATGTTGAACAGATACCAGATTTAGAGATTCAACCCTTGCAGCCTAACAAGGTATGGTGGCTCCCAATCTTTGTAGTCACTCAGCAAAAGAAAAATAAGCATAGACTAGTATTTGACAGTTCCGCCAAATACATGGGCATCAGTCTAAATTCAGTGCTTCTGCAGGGACCTGATGAAAACAACCGATTGCGTGGGGTACTACTGCGATTTAGGATTGGAGATGTCGCCATTGGTGGCGACATAGAATCTATGTTCTACAATTTCTATTTACCAGACAAACACAAAGATTACGTAAGGTTCTTTTGGTTCAAAGACAATAAGCCTAACCAAGAGTTAGTCCCTTATAGAGGTTGTGTTCATCTTTTCGGTAACAAGTCGAGTCCTGCAGTGGCTCATTATGGTCTCCAGTACACAACGACCCACCCTGAGGCACTAACACATCAAAGGGCAATCAAGTGCATAACTGATAGCATATATGTTGATGATCTACTCGCCAGCTGCATGTCAGTCAAAGAAGCAATCCTTCTTTTAGAGGATATTCGGAGCATTCTTCGGAGATATGATATAAGATTCTGCAAGATTGTCTCCAATTCTCCTCAAGTGACGAGTCATTTCCCTGAGTCTGAAAGAGCGAAAATAGTAGATGACATATCAATTGGAGATCAGTCTATACACAAAGCCTTAGGACTAGCATGGCGTATCACTGATGACGTATTCTTCATAAAAAATGAATTGAATTCCGTTGGGCATCGTATCTCCGGTTATATTAAAAGGGAAAATCATTCAGCGTACTGCTTTGAAAAACTGCGGTAATTCATCGAAGAAATGGGATGAGTCCCTTCCTGTGGAGTTGTACGAAGAGTGGTCGACGTGGATTAAATCGCTCTCCAGCCTCCGCGAGATAAATCTCTCGAGATGTTACACTCCTCCCACTTTCGGAAGTCCCTCACGTTACGAACTTCACATCTTTTCTGACGCATCCGAAAAGGCAATCGGATCTGTTGTGTATCTGAGGATCTTCAATACTCATAACGAGATCCATGTTTCTTTCGTCATTAGTTCTTCTAGATTAGTTCCTAAATCTTGCACATCAATGCCAAGAAGTGAACTGTGCGCTGCGTTACTGGGATGCAAACTATATAGAGAAGTGATCTCAGAGATCAGACTGCCCATTGATACATGTTCGTTGTATTCCGACAGCAAAGTGGTTCTTTCATATATCTACAACAAGGAGAAACGGTTTTCTAAATACGTCACACATAGAGTTGGGGCAATATTGAAACTGACAGATGTTTCTCAATGGCACTACATAAATTCAACACTCAATCCAGCAGACATCGCCAGTCGACCTCACACCGTAGAGGGTCTAAATAAGTCTATGTGGATGAGAGGACCGGATTTTCTCTGGGAAATGATGCAGCTAAACGAATCTTTCTGTCTTAACGCGGCACTTCCTGAAACTCTAGAAGACAAGACCATTCTGACAACTGAACTGAAATGTGACGCTCCTTGAACATATTGTTCGATAGAGTGAGTGAATTCGGAAGGATGATTCGAATTGCCATGATGATCATACGGTTTTGCAATCTCCTTGCGAGGAAATTATCCTCTGCCAAGATTAAATACTCAAACTCAAAATTTGACGCAAAGTGCCTTCTTGTGCACACGGCTCTACTTTCCTGTTATGGCACCCTTATGTCCTCTCTGACAAATGAAGAAAACTTAAGGGAACAAAGCTTGGCTAGCTTTAACCCCTTCTTGGATGAAATGGGTTTGCTACGCGTTGGTGGAAGACTCAAGGACTCGTCTCTAGATTACAACATCAAACACCCTCTTCTGCTCTCTCCCCATCATCCTCTTACTGCTGCCATTGTTCGACATTATCACGAAGGGACCATGCATCAAGGTCGACACTTAACACTTAGTGCCATCCGGTCGAATGGCTTTTTCGTCGAAAAAGGATCAAAGGTGATTAAAAAGATCTTATCTACTTGCGTGCCCTGTAAAAAGCTGAGGGCCCTTCCTGAAGAACAAATGATGGCTTCTCTCCCCAAGTCTCGTATGGAAATGATAGCACCGTTCCATAATACAGGCATTGATGTGTTTGGTCCATACACCGTCTCAGATAGCAAGTCTACTCGTCAAACCAAAGCGACTAGGAAGATCTGGGGACTCCTACTAACTTGTATGGCATCCCGAGCTATACATGTAGAGACTCTGATCGGGTTAGACACGTCTAGCCTGAAAAATGCTTTGAGGAGATTTATAGCTGTGAGGGGAACTGTCCGCAATATTTATTCGGATCGTGGTACAAACTTCGTTGGGGTTAGCAACCAGGAAATTGCTAATTCATCACTGGATCTTCTAAAATCTGAACTAGAGACTCTCGAATGCACCTGGCATTTCAATCCACCTCACGCGAGCCACTTCGGAGGAGCGTGGGAGAGAAAAATCGGCGCTCTCAAACGAATACTTGAGGGAAGCATGAATCATCTGAAAGAGCGGACACTTAACAGAGACGAATTTTCCACACTGTTGATGGAATCTATGGCGATTGTCAACAATACCCCAATGTGGGAAATTACATCAGACCCCAGAGACTCTATACCCATATCACCTTCTATGTTATTAACCTTGAAAGATTCACCAAGTGAACAACCAGTGGAATCACTGTCTGTACAAGACTTATCAGCATACGGGTCAAACAGGTGGAAAAGGGTGCAATTCTTGGCAGACTGCTTTTGGAATAAATGGAGATTGCACTATTTGGGAGGCCTTCAACAGAGATCGAAGTGGCTGTACGCTGGACGCAACGTCAAAATTGGAGACGTAATTCTCCTCAAGAACAAGACAGAATCGCAACATGTGGCCAATGGCGATCGTAAAAGAAGTAAAATACAGTTCCGATGATCTTGTGCGATCAGTTACAGTGGAGACGGTAACACAAGGATCTCGCAAAACTTATCAGCGGCCAATCTCCGAAATTATACTTCTAGTTGCGAATGACTGATTTAAGTATAGGGTTTCCAGTCAATATTTGTTTTGTTCTATTGTAAATAAGTTAAATGTTCTGTAGTTAGTTGGTTCGTGTTAAAAAATAAATACAATTTACTATCAGCTGTATTATCTAGAGACTGTATTACAGTATGTTTATTGTACTGAGTTTTTTTTGTCGATTATGATGTTCCCACTTGTCTATACTAGTAAAAGTAATATTTTGATGGGGAAACTTTGAATATATTTATTTATGTATGATATCAACTTTCGTTGCCGGGTGGGAGTGTGCTGGAAAGCAGCGATAAAATCGCCCCTCAAAAGGCGATTCACCATAAAGTTCAATTTGGAGTAATAGCACGTAGGATGACCAAATAATTTCACAGATCTATTATTTCAAATTAGGAAGGCTGTTTATTGAATTTGGTAAATGTGTTTGATGTTAAATTTATTATCATGGGTATGTTTATCATATTTTTTACGCTACTTGCAGTTTAGGGGATGTCGCTAGGGTTATGCTCTTCAACTACGAAGTTTTTAGATTTTGTGTTAAGTAGGCTCGTAGACTTCATTTACTATCACCTCTTCATTTTCCTCTTCCATCCGTGGGTGCAGCCACCGGTGCTTGTGTCCCGTTTCATCACATTCTTTTGGTAAGTGACTGCATTCACGGAGTAGCTTTTCTGCATCCATGAGCATTGTCACTGACGGTGGTAGGCGACTTTGTTCATGGAGCCACCTTTCTTTCTGACTACTTCTTCTAGTCCCTTGTATTTATATTTCTACAATTTTAGTTATAGTTTAAATACTTTCTGTTTTCTTTATTTGTCAGTTCTTATAGGTCTCATTCATGTGAGTAATTTTTTCTGTGGTGCACCACATTGTTCGAGCGGTTAAGTAAGTTTGGCGTTATTGTTTGTGAATGTGTGTGTGCGTGTGGTGAATTGTTACACCTGTTTTGAGTTTCATTTATTACTATGTTCAATAAAGTTAATATTTTCAGTCCACATATACCTATATATATATACATATTATTGGGAAGACCATCGATAGTTTGTTTGTTTCTCTCGGCTACTAAGATTTCTTTTTCAACGCCAAATTACCTGAAGTGAGTATTTGTTCACGACTAGATAAACTATTTGTCCACATTTTCTGAATTATTGTATTGGTTGTTCATTGTGTCTTCTTGTATCTTTCTCAGATCACTAAATAAAAACTCAGTCAAATTACGCTGTTTTAATTCGGAGAAGCAATTCCGAAACATATATAAAAAAATGAATAAAAAAAATAAATAAAAAAATCTTTAATTGATCAAAAGGACACTTACGAACATCGGGACACTGAGGAAAAAACAGAACAATTGGGATTATAAGGACGTGATATAAGAACAAAAGGAATGGTAGAAGTAATCGGCTACTTAAAATCTGCAGGTCACACTTGCAGCAACAGGTTACACACTAAAATTAACAGGACACTAATGAACAACAGGACACTTATGAACAACAGGACACTTATGAACAACAGGACACATATGAGCAACAGAACACTTATGAACAACAGGACACTTATGATCAATATAGCTCAAGTTTATTTAAAAGGGTTTCTTTCAACCGATTTGTTTAATTTTTTAATGGTTCTTTAAAATTTGGGTATGAAATATATTGTTATATGTACATAGGTTAAATTATTTGAAAACACACACATAATACATACTACATATGTGTTCAAAAACATACAATGTATTTTGTACAATTATTGTATGCATTATTATAAAACCATGTACTCAATTTAATGGTACTGTATCTGCTTCAATAAGGCATACCATATAATGATAGGTTGGATAACACCATCACTTTGATGTATTTATTCATTAGCACTCTCACTCATATTATAATATACTGTCATCAGCATTTGATCCTAAAGTTCTATAACAAACATGTTTTGAATAGTTAGGAAGCCCTTTGGCAAAGTTAATAATTACACTATTGTTCTGTACTATCCTCACGGATATGAAATTGAATATACCTATATTGATATTTAATGTTTCGATATTGTCTTTAGTTAGATGTGATATTTGATCGGTGAAAGTTTTCGAGTAGAATATTATAAAATAAATGAAAGGCAATATATGAAAATTACGAACTGCTGTATACAGTTTAATTATGTCTATTTATTGACAAATATCAGTTCTTTGCTAACTAAAATTCCTGTGAGTGAAAAAATGATAGTTTTTATGGTCTGCAAAATGAATAGAATTCGCGTTTTGAAGAAGGAGAAACTAATGTACAAATTATTTACTTTTCATTAACTTTGTATTATTGTTATTCAATCGCTTTATATTTATTCTTGAAATGTAACCAACCAACATTATCTCGATATTGATCCACCAGTTATACACATTTTATATGTTTTCATAAACCCTTGAAAGACTGACTGAGGAGTTTAAACTTTACAAACCGAATTCCTTCGATATAATAACACTATTTCCATCGATCTTGGGTGAGTAAAATTTTGCCCAGTACATTAATATGATAAAAGCTATTAACTAACAAAAAATCGTATAATTCGATCCGCTGGTTTCCTAAATATAAATATGTAAAGAATCCTCTCATATTTTGTCAGTCCAATTAGGGTTAAAGCTCATACGTACGCAACCATAGCAAGTTTTCTCCAATGTTGTTGATTTAAATTAGGTTTCTTATTGTATTTATCGTAGGTTAGAAAAAGCATTTTAGAGCAAATCCCCAAATACCTGCAACAGAGCCATAAATTAGCCTAACGCTGCACTCCATTTCTCCGTAGAAGCTTTTTCTCCTCGGTTCAGACTGAGTGAAATTAATGAACTGGGCAATAGCGGCTATAGCGTTCAAAGGGAGGATCGTTACATCCACTACCTGAAGAAAGATAGTCTCTGAGATAAACCACAGCTTGGGATTTATCTTCTAAGAACAAGGTAGACTCTATTGATTTGTAACATTTCACATCATTTATATTTGGAATCGATGCATATGTGTGTTGAACTGTTTCAATGAGTGAATAATTCGTTTTTATTTGTTAACAACAAATAAAATGTGTAGAACTTTCATGCAATGTGTAAAAATTAAAATATTTCAATTGATTGTTAAAATCAAATCGTAGTTCATCAAAAAATCTGCAGTTTATCGACTTAGTTACGAATTTATCTATAAAATAATGCAGGCGATATTCTTTCAAAGATTATGATATTTTACAAGTAGAGTATGAATATTCTACTACTAATCTCCTGGTTTCTATTTTCCAATTTAATTGGGAAATGATGTAAAAATTGTGATAAAAACAATGTTTTTATAATGATTGATAATGTTGAAAATGATTCACATGCTACTTCATTGAAATCATTTTCTGAAAATAAAATATTTCAATTATATGAAAGAGTAAAATGTGTACATGTCACAATAATTATTAATTCTTGTTGGATCTATTGAATAAAGGACTATGGAAACTAATCCCCTTAGATATAAATATTTGTTATTTATAAATTACTGCAATACAGAAATCCCTATAGATTTATTTTTAATGCATTATAGAGAATATATAATTATTTTACTGATTCAGAGTTTTCTGTAGTTGGTACATTAACTATCATTTTATTCTTAATAATAATTCCAAATACCAATCGAATTCCTTGTACACCTTTTTTCGTAACAGCGCCATCTGTTACCTGCAATTAATAGAGAACTGTGAGGCGAGTGTATGTTTACGGTCCAGAAATATTCGACCAGTTTTTGCAATTTGAATTTGACACTGTATATGATTACTTTTATTGCAATGCCACTAACAATTTTAAGAGAGTATATCCTGACTCACTTATAATACCTAAGTTTGAAGCCAATTTTTTTATTGATTATAGGCCTATTGGCTATTTATACAATACAGGTAGGCCTCGCTTTAAGTACAACTCACTTTAATAAGAGTGGTACTTATTTCGAGTCATGTTTCGAAACAAGAACCGTTCGTAGACATAGAAAACGGAGACAATAACTAAAAAAACATCAAATTTATAATCCAGATGAGGTTATTAGAAGCAATTGGTTCAGAAATTCAACAGGACAAATTTTAGGGTTAGTTCCATGTTATTGCACTGTTTCATATTTTCGAACACGTGAAAATCTTTATATAATAATCATTATCTAACTTTTATTTCAATTAGTGTCCAAGATACCAATTAGAATAGAAGTTAAATAATAATTATAATATTTTCTTTTCTGACGTGTCCGAAATTGTAGAACCAACCAATAACTTGGAACTTAGTACCCTACTACCAAAATTATTCCATAGAGCATGTAGTACAATAATTATAGAAGTTTAAGTATCTATTAATTACTCACCTATACTGAGTGAGAGTTAAGCTATGGATGGATTTTAAAACATTTAATAAATGCACGACTTTGAACTTTTTCATCACAGTCACTAACAATGAAAGACTGTATATTATTATTAATATGCTTATATACGTAGTACTCTAATAACTTTAAAACAAATTTTCTTTCTGTAACTCATAGAAAATGAGATATATAATCAGGGAGTGACAATTATGAATTTATTGTTCTTTTTATTCGCTTTAGTTACCGTTTGGTAACTAAACCGAGTCGTGATTTGGTAACTAAAGCGGGGGATGCCTTTATACTATTTATAAAAATATTTTAAAAGAATGCTCCAATACTTATTTTAGCCAAAAATACTGCATCGTCTTTTCTTATAATTTATGAATTTTAAATAATGTATTAATTATTAAGGATGGTACAAATATTATAAATCTCCATAAGTTTGTAATTTTTTAAATGTTAATGAAATGATGATGCTTTCTAATCGAAAGCTCGAATCTTAACTATAGTAAAAGTTGGGATTATAATAATCCTCTTGAGCAATGAAATTGTCTACGGGTACTGTGCATTGACACTGAAAACCTTTAATAAATATCCATAAAAACCTAAAACTTAGCTTTAACCACCAACATAAGATGTTTAGAGTAGAGTTTTGTAACTTGATTCTACTGCAATAAAGTTCTGTGAACCGATGAAATTCCGTGGGTAAAAAATCAGCATCCAAACAAGCAAAAAGAATCGAACTGGGCTAAAAATGATCCCAATTTTGAAATTGATCGTAAACAACAAAGCGAGAAAAGTAAAATGATCAGTGCTGGTTATAATCGACAGCAAAATTATCCTCCAGTGGTTCAATTTTGAAGCTTCAACAAATCAGGATGTTTATTTTGAAATGTTGAAGATCATCATGTGGCCAACAATTGCGAAAGTCAGCAACAAAAATAATGCTGTTTTCTGCAGGATGGGGCCTCACTCACACTGCTGTTACCAGTCAGGGAATGGATGGTGTGAAATTTGGAGACAGGGTAGAGTTATTGGAAACATCCTCCCAGAGTTAAGGAGCACCGAGGAAGAATACGCTGCTATCCTCACTAGAGATCAAATAATTACTGCTGTCGTTGACTTTATACCTACCAAGGGGCATTTAAATTGCAAGACCTTTGGAAACAAAACTATTCCCGATCTTCTAAGGAAACACTTTAATACCATTTGGAAACTTAACCTAACCTCTGTCAAGTTCAGGAGGCCCAAGCACTGAAGAGAGTTCTGTTTTCTGCAAAGCCGGTTTAACCACATCATTCACTGCCGCATGCCTTGGGTGACGCCCTGAACTGTACCTACAAGACAGGTTATGCAGCCTCTGACATCCATTCCAATATCACAGCAGCAATATTGAACTGCACAAACTCATTCCGATGAGCCACAAGTAATGGCTACTCTCAGGATACCTGGATCAAACAGTGCACCTTATGACTGTATGGTAATCACATTGAATCACACTCCAGTTTAATTATGAGATGTGGATAAAAGTTGTGTTCTTGCTACTTAAGCACCACTAGTCAGCAGACTCTCCTTAATGAAATATGCTTTATATTCTTTTTTAATGCTCAATTCAATTAAGTGCTGTAATTCGATTGGTAAACCAGATAAGGATATTAACAAGCCCCTTAAATCACATTTTGATGCTAATCTCATGTCTCGGTGCAATGGAAATCTATGAAGAGTTCAAATAAGTCGTATTAACTTAAATCATGCCACACGGATTCAATGTGTACATCGTCTGACAAAGTTTAGTCATTGTATAATTGGGTCAATAAAACGGGTAAATTTTATATTTAAACTAATGCCCTGTACACACTAGGCACTAAAAAGAGAATGATCCCGCAACACACACTAAAAACTGGATGATTTAGTGCCAACTCGAGCAACTTTATGTGTCCAAGGAGTATTGAGAGTTGGCATTCTTTTCAGTCTGATGCTGCAACTTTCAGTAGCAATCTGACAGCTCATTGGGTTTCACCACAATTTTCCTTGTCTGTGGCTAATAAAAACGGTCTTTTATTATAAAAAACAGTGGGAAGAGAGCTCACAAAAATATTCAAATCAATTATTAATTAATTTAAATAATGCAAATAAAGAGGTAAAAATAATTATGTTATTGTTTTGCTGAATCAGTTTAATGAAAACAAGGCAGGATCCCTCAAATTAGGTACCTAATTGCGTATTTAATATTCTTTATAACTACTTATTTTTCAACTTTTTACTCAAAGAAATGAAAAGTTTTACATCTATCATTTTTGAAATTACAACGACATTCTCAGTTAAAAGTACAGCATCTCTTCATGCCTAGTGTACACATCACACATTTTTCCATGCCCAACCATGTGGCTTATGTCCCACATCTAGTAATTCTTAGTGCCTAGTGTGACTGTACAGGGCATAAGAAACGTTGAAAAGTTGTTAGTTTAAAATGAAAATACAGGTTGCATATTATATTAATTTATGAAACTTTTCAATATTGAACACTGAACAGGTTTTCAAAGCATTAACCTTAATTCGGTTGTATGTTAAAATAATTTTGGTAAGTACTGTTTGTCAACGGTCTTCTAAAATACCTCCATACTCACTTTCTATAGTTTTTTTGTAAATATTTATTTACTAGTTGTATCCAGGTAAATTTTGCTCAAATGGCATATTTCTGTAGCGAGAAATATATTAGTTAAATATTTTATTCATGAAAAGAATATTTATTAATAATAAGAATATGTTCTTAATAAAAAGAATATATATTTTCAATGAGAGAAAATGCTTTATTTCAAATATGCTCGAGAATATTTTTTATGCTAAAATCATACTGTCACAACCCTAATTAAAAAATTATCATAATATGATAAAATCAATATATAAAAAAATATAGTAAAACCCAATCTAAATAAAAGCAGTAAATAAAGACCACTGATAAATCACACTGCACAAGAGAATATTATTTATAAAATACAGTCACCGGCTACCCGAAGGAGTGACTAATTTTATTAATACTATTAATCTGTAATTAAATAGTTCTAAAATAGATCATTCATCAAGAATGTGTTAACGAAATAAAGGTAATTAAAGTATGTTTATTTAATATCAACTTCGCAACTTTACGGAACAAAACCTAACACAGTTGACAATAAATACATATTTCATTCGAAACCTTTTTCCCGAAGATAGAATAGAAACTATTGAATGACAAGCAATTTGTTACACAAGATATGACGAATCAAAGGATACTGGAACAATGGGACATTGCAAGTTGTAAAGTCTTTCATTTCCACAGGATGTTTATCTCAACCTGTGATTTGATTCAACTGAGACACAGCCCCGCAAAAATAAACCGTAGATAAGAAAAACTCCCCTAAACGCCGGAAAATATAAAAAGATTCTCAATTACTCTACTACACAAAAAACTAAGATTGTATCAACAGACGATATTCAAAAATTCTATTTTCAGATGGAGAAAACATTGTATTGAATTGCATGCTCAAATTAATCAAATGCTCAAAGTAAATATTTGCTCAAATTAATTAAATGCTCAAATAATTGTATGGTCAAAATTGTTTTACAATAGACATTTGATTTCTATTTCAATCGCATTGTCCCTGTTTGTATTTATATTAAATATTTTATATTTATTTTTACTAATGCATCTAAATAATTTGACGACCTTTCCTTTTGTGGAAGAAGAGCTTTGAAAATATAAATAAAAATAAAAGAATTTCAATAATTAACAGTCTACAAACTCTACATGTAAGTTCATATAGTCTTATAAAGATAAAATAGATAAACAATCCTTAGTTGCAACTTCTTCTCATAGACATAAATAACGCCCCTATCCTACTCAGCCATCTTCGAACAAATAATTTAAATTAGTTGACTGTGATCGATTCTACAAATATAGCTAGGTTAAATATCTGTCTGCAAAATATTGTTATAAACATAATTTAATAAGTTCTTATATTTTCTTTTTTACACCTATTTACCTAATACACTGATGTAACAATTATATAGATGTAGTTGTTACATAATCTCTTACTTAAGTTTCTTCAGGTTGAAATACAGTGCCAGGCAGTTCAAAGATGGCGTCAAAGTAGAGGTAGTAGAATAGAATTGCTGATAATACTGTCAATAGCTGCGTCCGTGATCCGATAGAATTCATAAGAGATCTGAAATTGAACCGAGAGGAGATAGGAGTCAAAGGATCGAGTCCAGACCTTTATCCGTTGGTCTTTTCTATCTGGTCAATTTTGGAGACGAGAGTCTCAGTTACTCTTCACACTTCTCTAGAGTGCCTGAAATCAAAATGCAATTTGAATGGGAAGCAATTACTCAGCTGTTTGCCATTTATTTGTAATAGAAATTAACCTTTTGTGACGACAAGTGTGGAATTCCATGCCATAAAATTCAGTTTGGGAGACATTATAGATCTTTTCTTCATTATTTAATACTGTTAAATGACTCATTGACAGAGAAATCCGTCTCTATTTCATACTTTTTGAATTATCCATTAGCTATATGCTATCTGAAAATCATGCAATAGTATTTTAAACAAAATGTTGCCTGCAGAAATTTTATTCATCGTATCAATCGTAATTCTCTTCCATTCACCACAGACAGTTTTAGAATAGAACCCTTGGGGAATTTGCAACAAGAAATATATCAGATTTTATTAATTCGAAAACTGCACTTTGTCAATGTATTATTTTTAGATAAAAGTCTTGATGAAACAATCCAAAATTTGAAAGTTTTTTCTGAAGTGTGTTAGGAAGTAGACTGGTAACTCTACTCTCTTACAATATATACTGATGTTGAATTAGTCTAAGAATGATCTATTATTGTTTAAAAGTTTGCCAGTGATTGTCAACTGCAAGGATATTGAATTAATCTCGTTTTAGTAGTATTTAATATATCATAATAGCTTTTATTAATTCACAGACTGATTTTCTTAAGTTAATTTTAAATCAATATTGAATTATTGCCGTGATTTAAATAAAATGGAGATGAAATTATTAGATAGTTGATATTCTGTGGATTATTTTCGTGAGCGAGAAGAATCCGCATCCAAATCTAGATTGCATGAATATTTTAACTGAAAAATAAATGATTTGAAAAACGTCAAATTCTTGATTCCCACAAATGAAAATTGAATCTGTTCGATTATTTTGCGTCACATGCATATCATTACGTTTGGAAAAGGCGACAAAATCACATTACAAAGGATAATTTCATTCAAAGAATCAGGATTATAGCATCCAATTTCCCTAGCGATCGAATCAGCGACTCATTTTTGAAAAGCCGATCCACTGTTATTTTTCACTCTGAATGAGCCTAGCTGTTCCGATTGAAGATCTTTCTGGTGCCGTCATTTCAATCAGCTCCTATGATAAAAATAGTTTATTTACCAGATTAATCTTCGGAAACGACTGATATGGGGTCTTAAAAACAGATTTTTTGATATATTTGAATTAATCATCTAGCTATGGCTATTGTGGGAATTTGTTAAAAATATAAGTTTTTATTGTTAGAACAAGTTCACATGATTGAATTATTAATCTGAGGGTTGATTGGAATATATTCGTACGACGATCATTTCACTGCGACGTTATTTTGAATGATTGTTATTATATTTTCTCATTCTCCCGAAAATTTCTCTTTTATATATTAAGTGTCTTATAGACAACATGTGCTATCTAATTATCGATTATTTAAAAATCAATAACGAGAAGAATTCGTTGAAAATTCATTCGTAATTTATAATAAATTAGAACAGTTACGATACTATACGTTAGAATACGATCAGTATTATTATAACACTACTGAAAATATGCCGATAATAAATTATGACAGTGGAATAAGAGTTTCAGTAAATTAATTAACACTTAGATGAACATGTTTCTCGGTTCTGGAGTAGATTTACACGGTACATATTCTATTTTTCCATCCAAAAGTTCGTCACTATTAACAGTGATTTTCTGCAGCAGATCCTATTTATTTATCTGAGATAGCAGGCAAACACGTTAATAGATATGACAGCTCAATAGTCTGGAGAATGAAAGGCTTCTCCCAACAAAATGGCATGGAATACTTTCTCAAGAAGTTTGTCCATCCAATTGAAACTTTCTTTGATTCTATTTCATTCAATAGAAAGGGAATTTCTCTCTCGGAAACGATCTTCAAAATTCAATTTGTTCAATCAAGACTTCATTTTGTTTATATCTGTCAAGACTGATCAGTTTTCAGAAATATGTAATTTGGGTTTTCATTAAAGTACATTTCAAAGGGCTCTCTATAATGTTTATAAGCCGATAGTTTTTTTTTAAATTCAGAACTAGTGGATTATTTTTGTTGAAACTTTAGATGTAATAATAATGGAACTTATTGTATACCTTTGATCTTGAATTCTTCACAGAAGTGTTGAAAATGTTTTACATATATTTTGACATCTCAAATAATCTAATTAGGAATTTTGCTCCACAATTTCAAATTATTTCAGAATTAGTTAGAACTAATTGTGATATATTTGTTTAGTGTGTATTATACATATATCACCCTTTACAAAAAGTGCAGGGCAGGTGCCTCCCTGAGCGGGAACTATAGTAAGGGTGCTATTCGGAACCCGGAAAAGCGAAAGGCTCAAATAACAGCCTAAAAAAAAATAAGAAAGAGAGAATGAAAAATGAGAAAAGAAAAAAATGCAATGGGAATATTCATTAACAAATTATCAAACAAATAACATTTTAAGGTTTTCAATTTCTCATAACAGATCGATTGGAATTATCATTCTTAGCTAACTCAGGAATACAGTTCTAGAGACTCACGACTACTTAAAATGAAAAATAACAATTGAATATTAGTTGTTACATTACAGGACTCTCAGATCTGCAAATTCATTTTAATTTATTTAAATATTTAGATTGAGCTTTCATTTGAAGAGTTCCAATCATTCGTTTACAGTTCTGTGATGTTTTGCCCCTAGCTAGCCGGTGAGGAAAACGATATACAGCGTTTGACAACTGATTCTGAAATTTATTAAAATGTCTTGGCTACTAAAACTAACAATAAAATATAGGCTCATACACATTACAAGTTAAAGTTTTATATCAAAGAAAAATTAAACAATACCACAGTTAAAACCTTAAACATCCTATTATACTAACCGAGAATTTATTGGATTCCGGACCTGGAGCTAGAGGCACTGCACAAAATAATTAAATAAGACATCTAGTTTCCCTACTCTGACACTTCACTGTAGCCACTGTAGCTTCCAAACAAACAATGAGCTAATCTATGGTCTATCGCCTAATACATTAAATTTTTGTTCCAACAATTTTGGCTAAAAATGCAGGCAAGTTCTCTTAAAATGGAATAAAATATGCTATTTTTTATTATTAAAACCTAGGTATGCTAATTTTTAAAATACATTCATTGTTGAATGGAACATTTATAGTTTTAATAAAACACTGAAACACAGAAAAAACACACAGAATAAAGAGCATAAGAGAAATGCCTAGAAGTAAAAATGCCTACAAGTAAAAATGCCTACAAGTAAAAAATGCCTACAAGTAAAAATACCTACAAGTAAAAAATGCCTACAAGTAAAAATGCCTACAAGTAAAAATGCTTACAAGTAAAAATGCCTACAAGTAAAAATGCATACAAATAAAAATGCCTACAAGTAAAAATGCCTAGGAATAAAAATGCCTACGAATAAAAATGCCTACAAGTAAAAAATGCCTACAAGTAAAAATGCCTACAAGTAAAAATGCATACAAATAAAAATGCCTACAAGTAAAAATGCCTAGGAATAAAAATGCCTACGAATAAAAATGCCTACAAGTAAAAAATGCCTACAAGTAAAAATACCTACAAGTTAAAATACCTACAAGTAAAAATGCCTACTAGTAAAAATACCTACAAGTTAAAATACCTACAAGTAAAAATGCCTACAAGTAAAAAATGCCTACAAGTAAAAATGCCTACAAGTAAAAATACCTACAAGTTAAAATACCTACAATTAAAAATGCCTACAAGTAAAAAATGCCTACAAGTAAAAATGCTTACAAGTAAAAATGCCTACAAGTAAAAATGCATACAAATAAAAATGCCTACAAGTAAAAATGCCTAGGAATAAAAATGCCTACGAATAAAAATGCCTACAAGTAAAAAATGCCTACAAGTAAAAATGCCTACAAGTAAAAATGCATACAAATAAAAATGCCTACAAGTAAAAATGCCTAGGAATAAAAATGCCTACGAATAAAAATGCCTACAAGTAAAAAATGCCTACAAGTAAAAATACCTACAAGTTAAAATACCTACAAGTAAAAATGCCTACAAGTAAAAAATGCCTACAAGTAAAAATGCCTACAAGTAAAAAATACCTACAAGTAAAAAATGCCTACAAGTAAAAATGCCTAGGAATAAAAATGCCTACGAATAAAAATGCCTACAAGTAAAAAATGCCTACAAGTAAAAATACCTACAAGAAAAAATGCCTACAAGTAAAAAATGCCTACAAGTAAAAATGCCTACAAGTAAAAATGCCTACAAGTAAAAATGCATACAAGTAAAAATGCCTACAAGTAAAAATACCTACAAGTTAAAATACCTACAAGTAAAAATGCCTACAAGTAAAAAATGCCTACAAGTAAAAATGCCTACAAGTAAAAATACCTACAAGTTAAAATACCTACAAGTAAAAATGCCTACAAGTAAAAAATGCTTACAAGTAAAAATACCTACAAGTTAAAATACCTACAAGTAAAAATGCCTGCAAGTAAAAATACCTAAAAGTTAAAATACCTACAATTAAAAATGCCTACAAGTAAAAAATGCCTACAAGTAAAAATGCCTACAAGTAAAAAATGCCTACAAGTAAAAAATGCCTACAAGTAAAAAATGCCTACAAGTAAAAATGCCTACAAGTAAAAATACCTACAAGTTAAAATACCTACAAGTAAAAATGCCTACAAGTAAAAAATGCTTACAAGTAAAAATACCTACAAGTAAAAATGCATACAAGTAAAAATGCCTACAAGTAAAAATACCTACAAGTTAAAATACCTACAAGTAAAAATGCCTACAAGTAAAAAATGCCTACAAGTAAAAATGCCTACAAGTAAAAAATGCCTACAAGTAAAAAATGCCTACAAGTAAAAATGCCTACAAGTAAAAATGCATACAAATAAAAATGCCTACAAGTAAAAATGCCTAGGAATAAAAATGCCTACGAAAAAAAATGCCTACAAGTAAAAAATGCCTACAAGTAAAAATACCTACAAGTTAAAATACCTACAAGTAAAAATGCCTACAAGTAAAAATACCTACAAGTAAAAATACCTACAAGTTAAAATATCTACAAGTAAAAATGACTACAAGTAAAAATACCTACAAGTTAAAATACCTACAAGTTAAAATACCTACAAGTAAAAATGCATACAAGTAAAAATGCCTACAAGTAAAAATACCTACAAGTTAAAATACCTACAAGTAAAAATGCATACAAGTAAAAATGCCTACAAGTAAAATGCCTACAAGTAAAAATGCCTACAAATAAAAATGCCTACAAGTAAAAAATGCCTACAAGTAAAAAATGCCTACAAATAAAAATGCCTACAAGTAAAAAATGCCTACAAATAAAAATGCCTACAAGTAAAAAATGCCTACAAGTAAAAAATGCCTACAAGTAAAAATGCCTACAAGTAAAAAATGCCTACAAGTAAAAATGCCTACAAAAAAAATGCCTACAAGTAAAAAATGCCTACAAGTAAAAAATGCCTACAAATAAAAATGCCTACAAGTAAAAAATGCCTACAAATAAAAATGCCTACAAGTAAAAAATGCCTACAAGTAAAAAATGCCTACAAGTAAAAATGCCTACAAGTAAAAAATGCATACAAGTAAAAATGCCTACAAGTAAAAATTGTCCACAACTAAAGATACCCACAATTGCATACTATTTATGTAATGTTTTGACATGAAGCCGTAATTTAGTTCGATGTATCCTCTAGTTTGTTGTACTGTACACTTTATGATTGTACACAGTAGAACTCCTCTATAGTGAACTACAACTAATTCACTACATTATCTATCCAACTCTGTAATTCCTTAATACTATTAAACAATAAATCACCCTCTATGAAACCCGAAAATCCTATCGTGCCACATCTTCTTAAGTCAAGATCCTATGGTCTCATCCAAGATATTAGCACCCTCATTCCCTCATTATCCCCATCCCCAAAAACTAAAACCTCTTCCTTATCCTAATAATTCCGTTCCTAAAAACTTATCCATATCCTCCTTAATCTTCCTAACTCCTTCTTCTAATTCTTCCCCTTCTCCTATAATTATGGTGTCATCGGGAAAGAGTAACGATGTTAAAGTCAAACTTTTTGCCTCCGAGCACACCTTTTCCCAACTATCTGTTCTTGCAAAAGACCCCCTAGTTTCCATTGGCACTTTATTCCTATCCAATCATTGGATAGGAATAAAGCCACACTGCTCGAGCCATACGGCTGCAAACGCGTGGCTCTAGCCACTGATATGAATTCGAATGCTACGGCTGTAGCCGCTCTACAAGCGTCAATTTCACTGTTCATATGATGGCAGAAGCACGAGAGGACCTCCTTTATTTATACCTCATAGATAGAGGAAGAAAACGAAGAAGATTCTTTGTTAATGCTTTGTTAATATATTTACTTTTTAAATCATTACTAAATACAATTAAAATAAACAAAACTCAATATCGAGTTCCGCTGATTAGTTAATATTCAAGTGCATCTTAATTAGTTTACCTGCAAATTGGTACAATTTTCTATGAGCTAGGAGATATGTAGGCGTTTTCTATGAAATATATTTTCAAAGGAAGACTAATGTACATTTACGAGAGCGAAAACTTAGAAGACATAAATGCAAAGAGCTGACAGAAATATTATTAATAAAACTCAATGCATGTGATTGTAGGTACAAACAATGATAGTATTAGAGGTTATTTAAACTCTGCGTTGAAGGTTTTTTCAGATATCAAGCTTTCGAATAGAAAGATTTCTATTCATCATCAGGAGAAGGGTGGAAAAACCTGGACCTGACAATGAATTTTATATATAAATATATAGAAAGTAAAAATATTCTAAAGAATTAATGTAGTAAGCAATAGCTAAGTTAGTAACAAATTTTCTAATTGTTTGTCTCATATCTCAATACTAAATAGATTGTTAATTAATATTAATAAACTTTAGGATATATAGCTTAAATAGAAAGACGGTATCCAACATACAACCATTGGTCATAAAATTCATTGTCAGGTCCAGGTTTTTCCACCCTTCTCCTGATGATGAATAGAAATCTTTCTATTCGAAAGCTTGAAATCTGAAAAAACCTTCAACGCAGAGTTTAAATAACCTCTAATATTATGGATTTCCCGTTGAGTTTGAATCTTTTCAATCAAACAATGATAGTACAAACTATAATCAAAATTACTTGAAGCTATATCTACTGTGTTAAAACAATTTAAAAATCTAGGTATTGAGTGAAATACATTAATTAAGCAATGGGAAATGACAAAAAAAATACGGTTAGTTTCGATCTATCTTGATTATAACTATTTATTATGGATCTGAAATAACTTTACATCAAGGTTGAGGTCTAGACTTCTGTTTTTTGAGGTGAGATGTGGAACGAATGTAACACCTATGTCAGGCTCAATTTAATAGACTGGCACTCTGGCCACTTCCATGACTCTGGCCAACATTACGCTGCTTTGGTTATCATTTTCGCTCTAGAATTAATTAAAATACCTAAATTGAGAACGAATATTCTTTTCTGATAATTTTCGTCTTGTGACTATTTATTTATTTTATAGGAATTTAAAGATGAATGATAGGAAACTTATATATTGTTTATGCCTATGGAAAGCTCAAAGTTGTATTTCAAATAAAAATTACTCAAATATTTTGACGTAAGTGAATAATAATCTATTAATTATGCGAAATAAATAGGGTGAGTTACGAAATATCGGACAGTTTCACATGTAAGAAATCACCCTATATACTAATACACAGTGTGTCTTTGCCATGGTTGGTTGCAGGAAAAAATGTCACGCTTTAACATTACATATATGTTTCAAACACAAATATTTTCTGACACAGATTTAAAAAAAAAAAAAAAAAAAATTTCATGTAAATAAATTTCATGAAAATAAATTTCGTGTAAATAAATTTCATGTAAATAAATTTCATGTGAATAAATTTCATGTAAATAAATTTCATGTGAATAAATTTCATGTAAATAAATTTCGTGTAAATAAATTTCATGTAAATAAATTTCATGTGAATAAATTTCATGTAAATAAATTTCATGTGAATAAATTTCATGTAAATAAATTTCATGTAAATAAATTTCGTGTAAATAAATTTCATGTAAATAAATTTCATGTGAATAAATTTCATGTAAATAAATTTCATGTAAATAAATATCATGTTAATAAATTTCATGTAAATAAATTTCACGTAATAATTTAATTGACTGCGTATTGATTCGATTTTTATTCTGCTGAAATGATATTTCATTAGGAGGAAACGCTATTTCATTTGGAGGAATTGATAGTTCACTTGGAGGAATTGTTATTTCACTTTGATGAAATGTTATTTCACTTTGATGAAATTCTATTTCACTTTGATGAAATTCTATTTTACTTTGATGAAATGATATTTCACTTTGATGAAATGATATTTCACTTTGATGAAATTCTATTTCACTTTGATGAAATTCTATTTCACTTTGATGAAATTCTATTTCACTTTGATGAAATGTTATTTCATTTGGAGGAACTTCAATTGGAAAAGGTATAGTGTAATTCCCATTCAAATTAATAGATTATCAATAAAAAAATATATATATCTAGAAAATATACTTTAAAAAATGTACGTAGAAAAATTATGTGTAAGAAAATATTTATTTAGAAAAAATGTGAGTAAAGAAATTTATGCATAGAACAATATATGTAAAAAACATTATGTAAAATAATTATGTTAAAAAGATGTTTGTTGAAAAAGTGTATGTAGAATATTATATAAAATAAACAAAAAATATATCTAAAGAATATATTTAAAATTGGAATTATAAAAAAATATATTTAAAAAATAGGTTTAAAAAATTGTTAACGAATATTTATTTTGTTAAAGAATATTTGTTAAAAAATGTATCTAAAAATTTCTGTATAAAAATGTATGTAATTTTTGTCAGAAAATATTTGTGCTCGAAACATACATGTAATTCATTTTCTATACATTAAATGTTAAAGCGTGACATTTTTCTTGCAACCAACCAACAGACAAAGACACACTGTGTATTAGAATATAGATTGATGATTTATTTTTTATTTTAATGGAAAGGTACACTTCTATCGGATTATACTATTGAAAACCCATTATTTTAAACGGGAAAATACACTATAGTAGAAAAATGGAGGGAAAATAGCAGTGTGATGGATGACATTCTACTCATATTTAATCAACAGCCAACTTTGTCAGTTATCATATTTTACTTATTTGCCTTCAAAATATTAAAAGATAGCTGCAAAAATTACTACTAGCCGCAAGGCTGTGGCGGCTGGACTGCTCCAAGAGCAGTACAGTCGTACCGGATCGAGCCTCTTGCCTAGAGCCGCTTCAGCCGTACGGCTGTAGAAGCTCCATTGGAAAGGGGTACATGAGATATATCGGATAGCAGTCCAATAGGAGAGCCGAGTGAATCAAGCCGCGCATTTCTAGCCGCTTCAGCCGCCGCATTGGAATTCGACAAGGTGGAGCAGCTCTACAACCGTCACTTTGAAGTACTTTTTTCAATTGCTAATTATTTTATTAGAATTAAGTAATTTATTTAGTATTAATTAATTAATTTTTTAGTATTAATTTATTTATTAGTATTAATTATTTTTTTAGTATTAATTGATTTATTTTGTATAAAATTATTTATTTTGTATAGATTTATTTATTTTGTATAAATTTATTTATTAAGTATTAAATAATTTATTAATAAATGAATTAATATTAATTAATTTATTAATATTAGGTAATTAATTTATTAATATTAATTCATTTATTAATATTAATTCATTTAATAACATTAATTAATTAATTAATTGTTATTGTTATAATTATTAATAATAATTCATTTAATAATTATTATTTATTTATTAATATTAATTCATTTATTAATATTAATTCATTTATTAATGTTAATCAATTTATTAATATTAATTATTTATTAATATTGAATGGAAACAGTACCAAAAACTTTGTCTGTTATCACGCTTCACTTATTCACCCTCAAAATATTAAAGGGAGATGTAAAAATTACTACTAGCCGCAGCAGATGGACTGCTCCTTGGGCGACTCTAGCCTTAGTTGCTTGAGCCTCTTCCCTAGAGCCACTTATTCGACCGATTTTTCGCACTGACGACTTCTGATGAAATCGGATGAAAATCAAATGCATACTTTCCAATGGGAGTGGTTACAGTGGCAGCGATTTGGTCGTCAGAATACGTACGAAGTCGTCAGAACAATTTCAGCGTTCAAATGAGTTTGATTTTTTCATGCGACTAGCGACAGTTCTCGGTATTTTTGTGTTTAATTCTCTTACTTTCGATTGCTCTTACTGTTTACATATTCGTTTTGGAAATATAATATTTATACTACCTATCAGAAATTATACAGATATTATTTAATTATTTATAATATATATTTGTTTATATAAAGGCTTGAAATATTTGTTACTGTGTACAATTTTTTTTCAATAAAATTGAATATCCTTATAGTTATATAAAAAAATATTCTCCTTATTTTTCTATTTAGGTATTTAAAATATTTTGTGCAGTGAAAAAAAAAAAAAAAATTAGCGTCGCATATTAATAGAGCAGAAACATTCTGACGATCAGAAATTGCGTGCAGTGTAACCACCTCGCACTGACGATCAGTTCTGACGATATCGTCAGTCCGAAAAATCGCTTGAATACGCTTGCATAGTAATCATACCCTAAGGGTGCGGTTACTATGCATGCGTTCTGTTCTGACGATATTTACTATGCATGCGTATTCGAGCGATTTTTCGCACTGACGATATCGTCAGAACTGATCGTCAGTATGTTTCTGCCCAAGTAATTTTGGGGTCTAAACTATGTTTATTTGTGGTAATGTTCGGGAGGAATTGAAAACCTTCCTGTGTGCGACTCTAATTTGATTATTTTTTTCACTGCGTAATATTTTTGAAATACCAAAATAGAAAAATAAGGAGATTTTTGTATATAACTATAAGGATATTTAATTTTATTGAAAAGAATTGCACACAGTAACAACCAATTCAAGCCTTTATATAAACATATATATAGGTATAATATATATAATTAAAAACTATCTGTATTATTCCTGATAGGTAGTATCAAATAATGTATTTCCAAAACGCATGAGTAAACAGTAACAGCAATCGAAAATAAGAGAATTAAAAACAAAAATTACCGAATCTGTCGCTAGTCGCATCAAAAATTCAAGCTCATTTGAACGCTAAAGTTGTTCTGACGACTTCTACCGTATTCTGACGGCTAAATCGCTGCCACTAGATAACCACTCCCATTGAAAAGTATGAATTTGATTTTCATTCGATTTCATCAGAAGTCGTCAGTGCGAAAAATTGCTTGAATACGCATCCATAGTAACCATACCCTAAACCGGTGATCGGAAAGAAGCACACAGGAAAAATGCCCACAAGGAAAAATGCCAACAGTGAAAAATGCCCACATGGAAAAAATCCCACAGGTATAAAATCCCACAGGAATAAAATCCCACAGGAAAAAAAACCACAACTACATAATTTTCAAAATACAGAAGAACATAAAGGTGTTTGAAGGTGTCATAAGTTTACAAAATCACGAATATTCAATTGGTTTTGCACCTTTTGTCTCATTTTGAAAGTCTTCATCGCTAAAATTAATTATTGTATACTTGTTGAAATTAAATTTTATATGTAGTATATGAATTTGAAAATCATCCGTGATTTTCATTTTTCTATTTCAATTATATTTTGCGCCAAAGGGGCTCTATCCAGAAGCTCTCTGAGGTGATTGGAAGAGAAGGAGGATAGCGTCCCTTGGGTTCCGAACTGTTGTAATTTGAATTATGTATTATCATTTATCATATTTACCATGTTTATATTTTTAACGCTACTTTCAGTTTTAGATGATAGCGCAAGGTTTATGCTCTTCAATTACGATGTCTTAGATTTTTGTGTTAGGTAGGCTCCTAAGCTTCATTTACTATCACCTCTTCATAGTCCTCTTCCATCTGAGAGTGCAACCACTGGTAGTATTTGTGCCCCTTATCGTCAAATTCTTTGTTAAAAGACTGCATTCGTGGAGTTTCTTTTACATCCATTAGCTTTGGAACCGACGGTGGTAAGTGACTTTGTTCATGGAGCTACTTTTCTTTCTGACTGCTTCTTCCAGTCCTTTCTTTTTCTTAAATTTACATTTGACGTCGGCGATATAGTTGAAATGGCTGAAAGCTGACGTTAAACCCTATACTAAAATGAATTAATTAATTAGGATATTTGCCGTTGACTTATTCCCTTATTTAAAACACCTTTATGTTTTTCTATATTATAAATATTAGGTAGTTGTGGGTTTTTCTCCTGTGGGTTTTTCTCCTGTGGGCTTTTTTCCTGTGTGGGCAATTTTTCCTGTGGGCTTTTTTTCTTGTGGGCATTTTTCCTGTGGGCTTCTTTCCTGTGGGCTTCTTTCCATGAACACAGGGCCTAAACCATACTTATCTAAACAACTCCATAGTCAAGTCTGGTTCACTCAAGGATTAGCCTTTTTGGCTAAAAGTTCGATTAGCCTTTTTGAGCGATATGGACACTGACGTTTTGCAACATGCTTGCTGGCAGTTGTGCCTGTCATTTTCGAAGTTTTCATGGTTTTATAAGCATGTCCAAATGTATAGCACTACCTTTTTTTATCATTCCAGCTTGCATGACCGCTACAATTTGTTGGATTTCTCTTAATCTTTCACGCCATTCTGATAATCTAGTCAAGGTATGTAAATGAAGTGGTGTACAATTAAACAGAAAGCTGTAGCAAAACGTTATTCTAATTTGAACTGATTTCAAGCAATAAGTTGACTGGAGTAAATAATTTAATCGATGATGCTTAATGTTTCTTAGTTTAATTCTAATCATAGTCAATCTATTGTATGAGTTGTGCAAGAACATAAATGTTGTGATAGTTCTAAATTGTTGTCATGAATCTACGTAGCATTTATCTTTTGGCAATTAATATAAAACACTACGATTAATGTTCGTACATAAATTTTCACGGCCGTTTACCATCGGAAGCCAATCTTTCTTTCGTTCTATTAGAAGCTATAAATCTCGTTGTTACTTTCCGTCTGAAGTCTACCATTGAAGCCTTGAAGCCAATTACTTCCATGTGACAGTATATTGGCAATTAAGTGGTATTGGAAACGACATTGTAGTGCAAGAACCTCTGAAGATTGGCTTGTAATCAGCAAGTAAATTATCTGTTATACATTATAGTAGTTGGGATGTATCATTATTTTTCTCTTTTTTTAATGAACTAAAATTTCCATGAAGAAACATTGAAGTACTCGGAAAGTGGGAATAAACAAAAAACTAAAGATTTTGACTGTGATCATCAATTATAAATAGATATTAGATATACATTTTTTCCATAATGTTTGGTGAGAGTAATATATTTCTTACGAAGTAGTTTCTCAAAGGCAGTCGATTCTACACCTTGAACAAAATTAAAAGATCTTTATAAACTGTTCACAGCAAATAAACTGTTCACGAAAAAATAGTTTAACTCTTATTTTGAAGATCTTCATATTCAAGTATGTTACTATTGAATTTTGCATATTTATTTTATTATTAGATATCATCCAACTGTGTTATTATCGAACATTTCTAACATATATCAGTGATTTGGGTTTCGAATGATCTATTATTGTACACCGTTGATAGAATAATATTAATTATGATGATCAAAAAATAAGGTTTTGATAATTTTAAAATTGATAATATAATTTAATTACGGTTAGAATAATTCCATTTATATTTGTACTCAAATATCATTTTGCAGTATTTACTTTGGGGAAAGAATCAGTTAATTTTAAAATTTATTCCTAGTTTATAATCTTTATATTTTTTTCTTAAAAAGTTAAAAAGTGGAATTTCTCTGTTATTTTTTCCCAATGGCTGGCTTGTAATTAACCCTGGCTAATAGAGTGAAAAGGACCTGTAAAGAATGTCATTCCACTGTTGGTCGTTGTCCAGCCAACTAATGACAAGGTTAGGCCGGTAATGGATTACCGTGATGAACTCAACCCTTATGTGGAATCCCATACCGAGGAATCGGCAGTGTGTGACAAGAATGTACGCAAGTGGAAACAATTTCAGGGTTAGCTAATGGTTGTAAACCTAAAGTCAGTCTATCTGCAGGTGCATGTCCCCAAAGAACTGTTGCAGTACCAGGTTGTGTAAGTTATAATGATATCTATTATTCTAACTCCCGTTTCGGCTTTCGCCTGGTGTGTGCACCGAGGGTCATGATGAAGACTCTCGTTAAAGTTTTTTCGATGGACGATCAAATTGATTTTGCCACGGACCATTATATCAAAGATATTTCGGTACAAGTTTTATTATTAGTGCCTGTAACGGTATGGACTCGAATCGAACGAGGCTGAAGAGCTCGATGGCAGTTGATACCTTATGAATGCCTTGAATAAAGGTGCCAATAGACATTTGGAAATGCTTAGAAGATCTGAACTATCTTCTTACATATCGTAATCTTCTGTTATGAAGAAGAGAGGCTTGTTTTCCTGTGTGGTTGGCTCACCGGGTATAACAATGTAGTGAGTTGGGGTCAGACTGTTCCTGGAATGAACCTGTGAGCGAGTGTTCGTAGCTAGTTGATGAACAGGTGAATCGAGTAGAGGAGAACCGGGAGCATTCGGACAGTTTTTGTTAAAAACTGAATGATTCAAAAATTAATTCCAATTTTACTATTTAAAGATATCTGTATGTAGATAAAAAATCTTTACAGTTTTACAATTTAAACATTCATTCGAAAGTTATAAGACAAAATGTAGGAGGGATCCAAGAGTCCGAATTCTCCTTCCTAGAGGGAGACTTCGGACAAGCTGTGAGGATGGTTCGGACACCATAAAAATGGATACAACAATGAAAATTTGAGTAATTAAATGATAGGATTAAATTCAGATCTACTAATTTAATGGGAATAAACCATAATGACTTGTTATTCACAGTAATAATTCATTGTATTTGAAATTTTATCATAATTGTAATGATTGAATATTTTCTTCAACAAAATATAGATAGCTCATGAATAATCACTGTGAAATTATCTTTATATTTAATAACTATATATTGAAAACAAATGGTATAACTATTTCCCTTCTCTTGGAATAAACGCCAAAACTTAGTGAATTATATCTTAAATATTTCATCGAATGTTATAGTCCAGATCTTTCTACACCTGGAATTTCAGCAGCTTTTCTGACAGATAATCCTTTTTGGAATTAGTCAAATACTTTTCGAATACCTTCTTTATTACGGCCTCTATCAGTTTTCCTTTTATAATGAAAAGACATGATTACGATCGTCAATTTGTAAATCAAAGTCACCAATATCAAAAGTTGAAACTAATTACATAAACGAATGCTATTTCAATTAAAGTAATTAACTTTAAGTTCTGAATGTCCTTTTTAATGAGAATTACTTCCATAAATTGTAAAGGTGGGCTGAATTGGACACAGAGGAAAGGTTTGGACACTGTCCGAACCAACCTCTATAGAAGCGTCCGATTCATCCCAAATGACATTTCAAAATTAAAAACATCACCATCTTTTTTATTTCATTCGTACTATTTTTTTAACACACCAAACATAACATAAAATATCAATATAATTCATTCCTTTGAGATTGAGAATCAGTTTCGTAGTCATATGGTCCACACACGATCCAATTGAATCACGAAAAATTACATCAATATTGAAGAAATCGGTAAATTACATCTCGGTGTCGAAATACTACATCTCCACACGGGATCTTTCAAATAGCTGTCGGTTACCACGTCGCACACATTCAGTTGCAATAAGCAGTAGTTCCAACAATTATGAACATGTTTACACGAATTGTGAAGGGCACAATGGTTCTTCAATCCAAAGGTATTGTTACTGTTCCAATTCATTAGCTATAAGTGTTGCCATCCATGTGGATGGTGAGGTAATAGAAGATGCCACCTGGCTTCGAAAGAATGCAGATCATCTCCACATTTACATTTCAGACTTTGAGGCTGTTGGACGGGGAATCAACCTTGCAATTATATGGGGCTTCAAATATTCCACGCTGCTACAGATTCCAGAACTGTGCTGTTCTGGCTAGAAAACACGGTTGAGGGCCAGTCTTGTATGCGCACTAAGGGAGCGTTCAAATGCTACTAAAGCAACACTTTATGGTAATTAAGGAAATGTGTATAAGCTGGCAGTAAATCAATGAGTATAAGCTGGCAGTAAATTTTCAATTTGTCTCGACAATCGAAAATAAGGCTGACTAGTTAAATTGAATAAATAATAAATGAATAAGTTTCACGAGTGTAATGACTCTGAAACAACAGCGACAGTTGCTGATATTTCAACAGGAAAGACTCTTTAAGATCCATATGGATTTATTCAGTAATTTTCAAAATATTGCTAAGAGCCTAAATAAAGGAATTGTGAATCAATAAAGAAGAACTCCAGTTTAATTGAGGAATCTGTGTGAACAGGAGATGAATGAAAAAGCGATTTCAGGCGATTATTGCAATGTTATAAGGCACAGAATAAGAGGATATCATGCCACCATTAGGTATCAACAGGTATTGAGTTGAGGTAGAGTTCAGCCCACAGTAATATTCATGGTTAAGGATTGAGTGCAGACCACAGCATTTAATACTTGTTATTGAAACAAAGGCTAATTAGGTAGTGGCGGTACTGTGTGAAAACAACCACCTACTTCAAGTCATTAAATTTTAATGTAGTGAAGCGCCCTCTATATATCAAAATATAAGAAATTATTATTATTCCATATTTTCTAAACATATTACCTTAAGTATAATGTATTATAACAAACCAACTACTAATAAACATATTTACATCCTACATAATATATATAATTTTTAATAATGGGTGGCTCTTTAGTCGCATCAAATTGTCGTTAATCATCGTACGCTTTACCTTGGTAAGCAGATTCGGTAGACTTAACTTGCGACCAAGTTAAGTGTGAGATCGAAGGAAGCGAAAAGTGTCTTTTATAGATAGATCTTTCAAGAAGGGTTGAGAACCTCGTTGTGTGAGGTGACTTAGACGTGGAAGGGAGTAGCATCGAGTAGCTGATGATGTTCTGCACTATAACAATAATCATTACCTTCCCATCGTTGATAGTGGTCCATTGAGGGTCAAAATTTGGCTAAGCATGTCGAGTGAGTCGGCATTTAGAATTGCGACTAATCTCCAGAAAATGGTGATTAAGCACGGGACTTTTGACGAATTGTTGATGGGCAATTCTACGCATTCAGGTCGGCAACTGTAGCTCAATATCTTTGGGATTCCGTGTCGCGTATGCCTGATTGGGAATGGAAAAGTAGAGAGAAGCAATCGTATGATCAAGAGGAGTGCTGCACGGTGTAGAATTTCGCAAGAGGTTGCGAATTTTGGTATAATTCACACCTCGGTACGGTTTTTAGGATGCATCTGTTCAATATCGTAATGTTTTTAAATGAACTTGGAGGAAGGGAAGGTTCAAGTACATGGGTGTGTGAACACTGAACAGCCCGCGATTCTTTCGTGCACCAAGCACTGGATGAGTTTTTTGGGGGGTTTTTGCCTGTAGTTAGACAGTTTAGACCGTCACTTCAGAGTACTCTGTGTACTAGCGTTGTCATATTTTGTGAGTAACAGACGTACTGTTCAATTGTTTAACCTCAGCAAGCAAACGTAGGTTTGTATTTGTAATTTGCCTTCTATAACGTCTAGGGCATTTGTTGTGTATTTATGGTGTTACAATGCGAGAATTTGGGCGGATGTAAGGAAGGTTGGAAGCCGAATCAGAGTTTTTGGAACTTTTAACTAGGTTACACCTTATTTTTAGCTTTTGCTGTCTACTATTGACGTCATACTGCCATCACTGTATCAGCTATAAGAACTGGAATGCACTTACATAATGATATCAATCGAAAACAGATCAATATTCAGTCAAAAAAATATGAAAAAAACTAGGTGTTTGTTTATTATGAGAGCTAAGTTAAGGGTATGTTAAAATGCTTTTTATAATATGATTTTCTATACTATTATTCCAATATCATTAGTGAGTTGAAAATAGGTTTACAAAGAAACGGAATAAACTTTAGAGAACAATTTATTCTTATATCAATACTGTCAATCACTGGAGTTGTTTCAAGCAGATGTCCGCTAAGTTCTTGCTTGGTAGATATTCGAAGAAAGGATTACGACAAAGTGGGCAGCGTGCTCTGAAAAAGAAGAGAAAAACATTAAGGCTCTAGTTATTTAATTGTGAAATTATTATGTTATGAATAGTTATTGAAAAATGAATAGTTATTGAAACTTGAGTACATATTTTAAATCTTCCGTCTATCTCAATGGTTGCAGGATGGATAAAATTATTATAATTACACATTAGAAGATGTAAGAAAAAGAGAAATACATTTTCATGTGTAGCTATATTAAAAATGTTTCTTTTTTTGATTATAAAACGGGCATTTCATTTTAGAGATTAGCTGAAACTAATGGTATCAATTTTCTTATAAATTTGATTATTTTATGATACAATTTTATTGAATAAGATATAATGGACAAAAGAACAGGTACATAAATCCAAAGAACAAGCCCTTTTATAAAATCCACTAGTTGAGTGGACCTTTTATTGGTGATAATTTCGAAAAATAAATATTATATCGTAGTTGAATAATGGTCATATCACTTACAGTTTATTTTTATCGCTGATAGTTTTTGTACAGGAGGAGCAGAGAGTGTGCCTACAAACTAGATGACAGGAATCTTCTGTGTGCTGCTTGTTGTAACAAACGGGGCATTCATCTCTATTGAAGAACTGGTCGCCATTAGCAGAAGTCGTATTTCCTAAGATAATGTTCTTCCATTTCCCTCTTCGAATTTTTGGTATTTGACATACATTCTCGATGGGTTTTAGGTCAGTAATGGAAAATTCAATTTTATAAACAATAGCTATTTTAAGTAAAGGCGCACACATTTCACGAATTCCTAGAAAACTAGTAATTCTTGTTATCACCAACATTATCTCAGAAGGCATTCTGTGAATGAAACTTCTAACCGGTGGATCTGTTAACAATTCTTCCAATGTTTTAGAGAGAATTAAAGCTGTTTTCAGAGAGATTGCTGCGTCGATTTCAGAAAAACGAAGGTAATTGAGAATTTTTCCAAAAAGTTCTAAATTATCATGAATTAACTTTTCATGATTTGAATTCCCTTGAGGAATTTTTTTCAGTGAACTCAATATTCGTATTGTGAATTGAAAAATGAACCTAGTCTCTTCAGGTTTGAGCAATCTGTATTCATTTTGCTCATTTTTTGCTTTTTTTATTTTCCAAAAACATGTATTAAAATGATCTGCTATATTGCAGTAATCTATATTTTCTGAAGTACTTGTGTTTATGTGCTCAAATGCCTTATAGTTTACTAAATTTTTGCTATCAATAATAGAATCTTCATTACAATAATTGAAAATTTCTAAATCTGAAGCTCTATCTGAAAGCTCATTTTTCAACAGGTCAAAATCTGTCTCAGAAGTCTGAGTATATCTTACAATGCGGATATAATCTCCGTAAATTTGGATATTTAGCAATGATGAAGTGAAATATTCATCTTCAATTTGTTCGGGTACCAAGTCAGGTAGAAACCTATTAGAACTTGAACTGCTCACTATGATTCGGTTTAATGATTTCAAATCATTTTGTTCAATTATGTATGAAGCATCACTCAGATGAAAAATCAGATTCGTTAAAATCGAAAGTAATAAAAAGAATGAACGCCCTGATTGCGCATATTTTGCTGGATTGTTCTTTCTGTCGTTAATGAGGTTCAATTTAAACTCATAAAAACACATTATGGTAGCATTAAGTTGTTCAACTGATTTTTGATAACGTAATACTGAGTGAAAACGTAATACCATATCAGTCATTATAGACAGTAAGTTGTAAGCAAACATTATTGTGTCCAGACTGCTAGGCATTTCAAGATTGATTTCCACTTTTATTCGATCGAAAATTTTTGAGAAAACGATCAGTATTGCATCAAACTCAGAATGTAAGGCATAATTATAAAAACAATTATAATGCCTAACGTGCATTAAGTATGTCACTAAATCATCTAAATTAGTGTTGTCGTACACATTCAGTGAAACCGGGTTGAAGCTTAACTTCCAGGGCTTCCCTTCCTCAGGCTCTCCTGAAATCCCTTCACCATCTAAAAAGAAAGGCTTCTCTAGAAATTTTTCAGACAGGTAAGTGGAGCCATAGACAGAGTTATGTCTCATTATTAAACTCATTTCGTATTTGAAATGGTGATTATCTTGCTAATTTAAGTTAGTATAATAGCAACCTTGTTGATTTTCAGCTCTTGTTGAACCTGAAATAGAAAAATAATATGAGATAATTACTGGATAATTTACTGGATAATTTTCAATATTTGACATTGAATGCTTTCTAACAATTCATGATTTTTTTTCATTATTCTTTACGGGAATGAACCAAACGAAAAGTGCCTACAAAACTGACGAACTTCGAATATAGAACATAATTTCCATATGATAACAAATGAAAAAAAGGAAAAAATTGTCGTTTTGTTCATGGCTGAGTCTATGCTAAAATAATTTGATGTGAAGAATTACAGAAAAATAGATACAATGATAACTATGCTAATTACTTTAACCTTAATAACTAGAGCCCGGACTTTTAGGACCTAAAAAAAGGCATTTTAGGACCTCAAAAAAGGCAGTTTAGGACCTAAAAAAGGCATTTAAGGACCTAATAAAGGCATTTTAGGACTTATACTTACACTTTCATGATTAATAAATAGGTATTTACAACGAAAAAATTAGCATTTCGGAATATGAAATCATCAGTTTTTAGTCTCGTTAAAACAAATGGTGAAACCAAATAAACAATTCATTCTTTAAAAATTCAATGAATCTAGTTTATAGTATATTCGTTCAAATTTAACTTAAAAGTATTAGAAAAAAAAGTTAGGTAAATTGAAATACAAGAAATGAAACTAATTCCAATATCAAATTCAAAATTTGTATTTACAGCAAACCATTGTAGTAGACAACCTCAGACTAAACAAACCATATATTAGATAATTAGACCAATTAAGATATTCTGAAACTGTTGTACAGGAAAAACCACTTACAAGACAAAACACAATTTTTGTCACCTGACAGTTTTTCTATTGTAAATATTACAAATATTACTAGGTTCTACATATATCTCTCTCTTTGAAAAGTTTATTATATTGATTATTCGCTATTTTATCTTTTTATTCATGACAGAGTCTGAGCTATAAAAAATTGATATGAAGAATTACAAAAATATAGATACTATAGTGACTAAGCTAATTCTTGAAGTGATAGAAAGTAGTTTATTCATATAATAATTCAGGCAGCTTTTGAATGCATTATAACGTTCTATAAATTTGCCATCAACTTTACCGACTCACCAAATTAGTAAATAGCATAAAAAGCCCAAAATAAGACTTAGCATCATTTTAGGAATTTATGATATTTTAGGACTTTATGGCAATAATGGTATTTTAAGGACTTTTATTATGACATATATTGACTTGATGTATAGCATTTTATGGCTTTTATGGCATTTTAGGACTTTATGACATTTGTCCGGGCTCTATTAATAACACTGACAAAACTTAGGTCACTAAAGTAGTGACTCTTGAAGATTTACTACACAATTGATATTTAGGAAACCGGCGGCTTGAATTGTGAGATTTTTCTGTCAGTTCATAGGTTTTATCACATAAATGTACTGTGAAAATTTTATATACCCACGATTAATAGGAACAAAGTTATAAAAAAGAACGTATTCCGTTGGAACTGCGAACATTTTTATGGTTAGTTGGGGTGGAATTGGGGGTACACACTACGCACTTGCGCGTTGACACATCTAGAGGAAATGTTAGTGCGCTGTTGTCAAGTCATCGCAATGCACAGGAAGGTAAAGTTGCCGCTTCTGAACAACTACCATTGAAACAGTTATTCCGATAACATTTAATTGCAATATTAGGAGAAACAGTCACACCCTTACCACTACAGTAAAGCACTTGCTTGGCAACTGAATCTTGGTGTGTAGCGACCTCTGGCAACGTTTTGAAGTTATGTGTGTTATGTGTGCCTTACGGAGATAATGCGTAGGTAGATAATACTCAGTAAATTACAGAATACTAATCGATTTCATGCACGCCATAATGTTGATGGCAACTGGGAAGTATTTAGATTAAAACATTTACAAAACTGTTTAATGAAAAAGTCATGAAATCTTAGTCGATTCAAAGTATGTTCAAATATTTTATCGCTATTATAAAGTCTTGTCGAGATTAAACTCCTCAGTCAGTATTTTGAAGGTTGAGTGATAGTTATTGTGAAAAATATTATATTAATTACAATTTAAACTAAGTTAATGTACATCATGTTTCTCTCCCCTCAAAATTATTATTTTCGTTACCTTTATTTCCTGATAAACAAATAGAACTATCAGATTATCACAGTCATCGCTAAACTTCTAGAGAAAACGCAGTACAAATTAGTGCAGTACAAAACTACAAAAATGAGTTTTATAACAACTTGAAATTTTTATAAATTTTAATTTATAAAACTCATTCACACTCAAATTTCCAATTAAATATGCAACATAACTTTTCTGGATCAATGAAGATCTCATGATAAGATTTGTTTTATTCCTGATAGAGCAATACATTTCATCAAATTTGAAAAAAATCAAGTTACCTTCCAGCTCTCCCCTTCCTCCCCCTCCAAATACACACTTCACTAGCCAACAATATATTTTTGTTAATATAATAGACACAGATATATTTATATTTTCATTGATGTAATTCGGTTGGAGTACGATCGATGACCCATAAGATGGTCTGATTAGTCGGTGAATTCGAAGAAGTATATTTGTGGATGTCTTCAAAGCTTCAGGGTCTTGATTCTGATAACCAAGGTAAATGCCTTTAACTAGCAGTTCATCTTCACCGGTTATTGCAAAAGAATCCGTTGCAAAACCCCCCAGTTAGCATGAACAATGCTTTCGGTTAATAGGGGCTACAGTGTCCAGATGGTAATCGCCACGAGTCTCTCGCTATCAAAATCAAACAACAGGCCAATTTTTTAGAAATTAACATCCAGTCTACGCTGCATATTCACAAGCGATATTTTTCTGACGATCATATGGTAGTAAAATCTAGAAAAAGATTGACCGCTAGGTGTGCAGATGTTACGTGATTGGCTCAACGATGCAGGAGACTGTCAGGGCATAGAGGACTAAACTACCGCCTGAAAAGCGAGATTTGATGATTTCAGAGCAAATGATTCTGCTAGTTGTTTTCGGAGGAAGAGGTCCTGAAGATTATTAATTCTCTCTGGTCTAATTTTGCCGGAGTGTGTGACGTTCGGCCGCGTCATTTGAAGACGTTGTTGTCCCATTTTCCTTCAGAATGAACGTCATCTAACCAATCTGACAGATTTCGTGAACGCGACTTTGAGAAGTGAGTGTCTTTTCTACTAGCTTCGCAGTCATATTGTGCGCTATAAAACAAAATCATAAATGGTGATTACAAACCATAAAAGTTAGTAATACCTTACAGAAGATTACTTCTAAAGTTGCTAAATTCACACTCTATTTGGTAGTGAATTAAGATTGAGTCAGATGGGTTTCTCTAAAAAGGAGGGCTAGGAAGTTGCCTTACATTCTGCAATTGACTTTAGTCATAGAAGGGTGTTTTTTCAGGAATGCAGCAGGGTTACAGTTTTTGACAAGCTATATATGGAGTTGGAATACATGAAGTGTCTCGTAATGTTGAGTAAGAGCTCAACGTTGTAGCCCTGGGAGATACACCGGAGAGAGTTTTAGGGGGCAGGAAAGTTCTGATAGATGAATTGTGTGCCCTGAAACTGGAAGTTAATGGCACCAAATGTGAGGTGATCATCCTTGATGATACTTCTCCTGGTGAACCAGAATTGTTTTCCTAGGAGTTGATTTCTAAAAGGCATTTAGAGACAAAAGAATAAGAATAAGTAAAGAATAAGAAAAAACCCTGTAACTGTCAGATAGCTAACTATAAGTTGTAGAAATATTTTAATTTTAATTAAAATATAGAGTTTTAGAGGAAATACACTGAATATTTGTTGGTGGTATGTAATTTATAGGCATATTATAATTGGTATGTAATTTATAGGCATATTATAGTTGGTATGTAATTTATAGGCATATTATAATTGGTATGTAATTTATAGGCATACCATAATTGGTATGTAATTTATAGGCATATTATAATTGGAATGTAATTTATAGGCATATTATAATTGGTATGTAATTTATAGGCATACTATTATTGGTATGAAATTTATAGGCATATTATAACTGGTACGTAATTTATAGGCATATTAAAACTGGTATGTAATTTATAGGCATATTATAACTGGTATGTAATTTATAGGCATAACATAATTTCAATTCATATGCTAAGAATAAGAAGAAAAAAAAAGAATAAGAATAAGAAAGAATAAGAATAAGATATAATAAGAAAAAAATAAGAAGGGATGGTATAATAATTCATTAATTAATAAATGGTTCACCCCGGAATTTTCACAGGTGGTTTTTCTCCGTGGAATGTAAATTTCTATGTTTAATTTGATAAATTGGAAATAAAAAATTTAAATTATGAAACAACTGATTAAATGTTTATAATACATATATATTATGTTTATAAGATAGAAAATGTGGAACCGGACGATAACTCGTAACTTGAGGTAAATTCAAATTTTTATTCTATATAGGTTAGCCAAATTTGTAATTAATTGACATAATATTATGTTAGAATAGGGGTTTTTAAACTTACTGCAAGTACTGAATCCCAATTGCTCCCATTCAAAAAAAGAAAATAATGATATGATGTGCTGAACGCTTCGAAAACTAAGATGTACGTTTTTCTTCAAAATCAGAACATTATGTTTAGAACTGTACTGTATTGGTACACTATCACGCATCATTTGCTTACAATATAGCTGTTTTTGAAGAGCAAAATGGACAAAAAATTACAAACACATAATGAGCAAAATCTGCGAGACGTAAATTGTTTCTACTAACCAATAACCCCTGGGGTTCGATCTCGCCAAAATAAGATGAAGACTGTATATTCCTTACCTAAGAATACACTCATAAAGTGAATTTTATTGCTACTATATAAGTCGAATAATCAATATTAATTGGAACAGTGAGACAAACGAAAGCGGTGACACAGTGCAAGATTTGATAAATAAAACTTGTTAAAGATACAATAACATTATGTATTTCTGCAGAGATATTAAAGAAGAAAGAGTATCTTGACCTCAAGGCTTCTTGAATGCAAATAATTGATAGTTATCGAAAAATAATTTTGAAGTTAATTTTTTTGTCAAAATATGTTCGCGGGCTTACCAGCTTTCAAACAAGACGTTAAGCAAGTCTTCACCAGTGGGCCTTGGTGGACTGATTTGTAGGAGAGCTGGATACATTGGCTCACCTGCTTTTGTATCTTCGACAGTGAGTAATTTGGTTGAAACTAATATCTCTAATATCAACGTGGCCGATACAAGGGAATCTTTGGATTGAATTTGGATATGGAAGCGGGGATGACTGGCTATATCATGGTAACAGTCAATGAGTCCAATAAAAATAATTGGATACGCCAGATGATTATTAATTAAAGGAGATTCTGTAGACTAGAACTGATATGGTAGCGAGAGTACGAATGTTTCCGCATCTCGTAAGGGAACTGAAGTGTGATTTTATGTGATAAAAGTGTTGTTTTTATGCAACGAGGGTAACAAGTGCTCTTATAGTGAGTGTCTGAGTTCTTGTTGTGTGTAGGACTCCTTTCAGTAATCAATTCTTTATGGACTAGACAGAGTTGATGGTAAGCACCCTTTTGTTTTTGCTGTGTTTTCTTACAAGAATGGCAAGATTCTGGCTTTGGACTGTAAGTGTGCGACACATTCTCCTAGACGCATCTCAATGATTCCGAGGTTGAGACTGGATCTGCCGCCGGGGTTGTTGAGAATCGTAAACGTCAGAAATACTCCACCCTTGATAATGGTTAAATATTTTGAGCCAATTGCTATACAGCCCACAAGAGCGTATGGTAATACAACCTACTTTAATTATGAAATCTTTAGGTATACGCCTTGTTGATATATAAGTTTACACCTTTTGTCAATACAGTTTATTTGTGCAAGACAACAGATATATCAATAATGATATTAATAGATAATATAGTGAAAAGATTGTTTTCCTTTAAGACTAACAGAGTATAATTATGGTTATTTGATAGAAAAAAACTGAAATAAATCATATTAAAAGTAACTGAATCCTAAGTATTACATAAATAGAATATAGAATCCCATAGTAGTTTGACAGTGCTTCCTAAATCACTTACAGAGGTCTTGAAAGGCAGTATAATGGATTCTGATCCTACAATTTTACTTAATCCTCTAGGTGAGAACACAGAAATGATCTATGGGACTTTGTCCTATGGTTCCAAAAGCATAGCATATTAATAATGAGAATAATACCCCCCCCCCCTCCATAATGTCTCAGATTTAGGTTGGATATATTATTACTGTCTGATTTCATAATTTTTACTACCTCTGATATTTTAGAGGTCATGTATATAATATGACAGTTTCATATTTGAACAAGTGTGCAAAAAATTTAAAATGGTACAGTGTTTCAATGCATTGAAGGATAAGTAATATCTACAAAATTTTCTTACAAACTACATCAGTATAATTCTCTTACCTTTATCTAGTGATGCATGGACGTAGACGAATGTAATGGGCATTCACACTTGTTTTTCTTAGAGACTTAGGTAGAAGAACTAAACACCTCTTCGAAGTGCTAACTAGCTTGATAAGTTCCTACACAAAAAAGATTTGCAGGTGGAGACGATATAAAGAGGGTATCTGAAAAAGAGTAACCAATTATATTAATTTAATAGTGTAAAATAGTAAGATACACATTAGATCTCTTCAATTTTCTGATAATTGATAATTAAAATATAGAATCAGTAACTAATGTTATTTTTAGTTGGACACGGTCCGTTAACATTTTTTAAGAAATGGTGTTACCTATTCCATTGTTCCAATACGAAACAAAAAATAAATGAGAAACATTGAATTTATAAAGTTCGTTCTCTCTAAAATCAGACTAACCAACAAACGGCAAAAAATCATTATTTTCCCACATCCCTAATCAGCACTAACGGTTACTAACCTCCATAATCAAAAATAACGGTTAATAACCTCCCAAATCAGCACTAACGGTTAATAACCTCACTAATCAGCACTGACGGTATAAAATGCTAATTTGTCTTGGTTCAATCTTATCACCTTATAATTGTGGTTTAAGTTCACTTTTTACAGCAATAATGAGTTATTGGATAATTTGTTGGTCGTGAAATTATTTCAAGTTGTGGACAGTGAGTTTAAAAAAAAGTTCCATGAATAAATAACTTTTAAAATTGAAATTCCGATATTCTAGAAGAAACCTATAACCAGCTCCAAACTCTACGAGGTGCTCGTCGTTGGATCGCATCTGGAACTCCTGCTCAAATCGGAGAACTGTTTCCCTGTCTCCTTTTTTTCGGTGCGCCGTCCCGGGAGCCTCCCGGTCACGTGGGCGGGTTTCTCTACTTCTCCTGGCTAGGATGATGAGCGAAATCCAGGACCTACCGTGTGGATGTGTGACATTTGCGGGAGCTTTATTACAGGTAGGTACATATCACTTCGGTACAGGTAAGACTCACCACACTGGGTTCACCATAAAAAAACTGCAAAACATTAGACCTGCGCAGTACACAAACACATGGAAATACTTACAACACGCACAAACACCTCACACAAACAACAATCACACCACCCAACACATAACCATCAGACGACAACAACAACTACACAACACCAGACACCATAAAACAAAACATGAAAATAATACACATACAAACAGTTCAAACATACCTAAACAACAAACAAATAAACAAAATTCTAAACGCTACACCACCTGACTCAACACTAATGAAAAAACAAACACTTCCCAAACACACACGCACACAACTTGCACAGCTTAGGACAAAGAACTCACCACTACTCTACAGCTACCTACACAAGTTATCACCCGACACCACACTGTCCATTCTGTAACACAAACACACACGACACTAAACATCTCTTCAACTGTAGTGCAGTCCCTACCACCCTTACCCCGGAGCACCTCTGGACCAAGTGGTGAGTCAGTGGCCAAAATAATATAGCGTCTTGAGGGACGCTTTCAAACCTTAGCAAATCGCGATCTGCTGGCACCGCCTGGCAGTGATTATCAAGACATGATTAGGGTAGGGTGTGTTATGATGAGCGGTCGCGCGATAAAACTTTTTTTATGATGTTTTCATACAATTTTTGCAAATGAAATTCTTGAGAAGTATTAAAATTTTGCACTGAAAACTAATTTTTAATAATTAATGAATATTATATCGCATAACATCACACAGCAGAATAGTTTTTCATACTTAGTGAGTTGCTCTTACGGAACTTTGGCATTTTTCTCACAATGCATAATTTGTATTAATACCTAATTATTATTTGAATACCTAACTTATTATCGTTAATGTAGTAGAAATGCAACATTTGTGCATTAGATAATAGCTTTAATTGACTCCCGTTACCATTATTTAAGTATACTGTAGAGTGAATTACGAATTATCGGTCGGTTTCATATCATCGGTCATATAAGAAAAAACGATATTACAATTGTTATTTAAATTTTATTGTTGATACCAACTAAAATAGAATTTACCTAAATAACAATTGCAATATAGTTTTATCTTATATGACCGAAGATATGAAACTAACCGATAATTTCGTAATTTTCCCCAGATGTAAAAATTCAATTTCCAATATTGTTTCGATTTCAAAAAGAGGTAAAAATATATAACGTGTGTTATTGTAAGGAAAACACTAGTGGGTAACATCATTATAATCATCATATATTATTATTATTATAATCAACAGAGTTTAATATAGGTATATCAATTTGCCGATGTTCAAAGTTACCGCTACCCATAGTAAATAAATAGAAAAGTATACCAATTACAATATTGGAACATCAGAAAAAACTCTGAGTGACGTCACACAAAGTATTTTCCTTTTGTTTTTAAATACAAAATGTGCTATTATTCAGTTAAACGTGCATTTTCATGGAAATTAACTTAGATAAAATGGTTTTTATCATGTTTTACACCTATTCACTTATAATATTTAATAGTACTCTATGCGACGTCATTTGTTTACATCGTTTCTGAAGAATGGATCAAGTTCACTGTCAATGAATTCGAAACTTAGCATACTTCTCTTTATTTACTATGCCGCTACCTGTATTTAAATAATATAGCGCGTGGGTTAGTCACTCATAACATCTTGCGATTGAAGTGTTTACATCTTATAATTAATTAGATAACATTAATTAGAGCAAGCCATGACGATATTTGATATGGGTATAGTTGTGAAAAAAGATAGATGTCAAGAGAGAGCAGTAAAACCCTCGCAAATCATATACTCAAGGCGGAGCGAGCTGTGCAGCATACCTCTCCTCACTACGTCACTATAGCTACTAAGGTTTTGGACCCTCCGACTCGGCGTCCTACAATCGCTGAAACACTGTCTCCCTCTCCTATATCATTACTCTGGGCTCTGGACTGACCCAGCTGGGATTGCCACCCTTATAGACAGGTGGGTAGCCCTACTGGGAACGTGAGAGGGGGATATGGAAGGAATGTAGTACATGAGAGTAACACACACACACTTCACCAAAACTCTTAAGACTAACACACATTATACAGCCGACACAATGGACATCTCTGCCACAACGACAAACATTTAAGCACTTTACAGAAAAAAACCACGTGATTGATGAAAAAACCACGTGATCACTGGAGACAAATCACATGATCGCTGAAAAAAATACGTGATTGGATAAAAAAAAATTGAAAACGTGGTTTGACAAAAAACCACGTGGATGACGAAGACAATCCACGTATTTGATGAAGAGAATCCACGTGTTTGCAGAAGATAGTTAGTTGTTAAATATTAAAAAATGCTTTCTGAAGACAAACCACCTGGTTTATGAAATAAACCGCTTGGTTGTTAAAGATAAACCATGTAATTTCTGAAGACAATACACGTGGTTGCTTAACAAAAACTGCGTGGTCGCTGAAAACAAGCCACGTGGTCGCTGAAGACAAAACACATGGTCACATAAGACTATTCATGTGGTCGCTAATATGACCTTTAACACAATCTTATTCATAATTACTTTTCTATTAAATTAATTCAACAATGAAAAACACTAAATTAATGTATTTAAATTATCTAACCGATAAATAACATTTATAGGGTGATAATATTAAGTAACTTAGAGAGTACAAATAACCTATGAACACAATCAGGAGAACTCTACAGAGCAATTAGAGAGCTCTGGATACCACTCACCTCACTGGCTGGAAGTTCCCGTAGAAATGAAGACAATTCGAACCGGTTGAGAGTTTGAAACCTGGAAGGAAATGGTCAGTTTTGTGGTCTGTGGTTTTTTAGGCCTTTGGAAACAAAGAGAAATCTGATAAGGAATCGCATGGAAGATTAGGACAGGAAGGAAGAAAAGAGATAAACACAGAAAAATAGGATTACTTTTAATTGAAATTTCATAAGATGGAGGATGAAACAATTAGTTATATCTAAACAGATAACTATTATATTTCGATATATAAGTTTTATTTGAAAATAAGATATTTACATTGCTTAAGCCATAATATTAATTCTTTATAAATCAAACTATAGTTTCTCTCTTTAAATTTGCATAGTTTAATAGAGCTTAATTATTTGATACAGCAAAACCTCGTAGTAGACCAGAGTTACGTTCCAAGTTTGTTTGGTCTAGTAAGAAACTCACTTTATTAGTTTCCTACTAGACCAAAATAGTTTTTTTTAAAGTAAAGCGGTGACTTGAATATTTCGATAGCTCTATTTGTTTATGATAACTTTAATGCCAAATTAATGGTGACTAACATACCAATTTTGAAGGGAAACAAATTTAGAAACAGTATGAATTTTTTTGCTCCAATTAAAATGAATAGAAGATTTTTTTCAATTAAAATAACATTTTATGAAATTATAATAGTCTTCACTGTATCTAGTTTTCTATAACTTTCCACATCAATTTCTTTTAGCACAGACTTTACCATCAAATCTGAAACCAATTCTGCCTTATGTTTTATCCTAAAATCATCATAAATAAAAATAATACATTATTCAAATTAGAAAATTATCTTTAAAACAGTATTGTAATTATTAATCATTGTAATATTTACACTAGAATAACTGTCAGGTAACAAAAATTGTGTTTTGTCTAGTACGAGGTTTTTTCAAGTACAGTTTCAAAATTTTCTTGGTCTAATAGGAGGTTTGTCTACTAGGAGGCTGGTCTAGTACGAGGTTTTACTGTAGGGGAGGGTGGTCATCAATGGGACACTGGGAACAATGGGACATGCTGAATAACTTTTTTATTTGAGGGTAATTTTTAACAAAATCTTAGTGGTAAATTAAGCATACTTCAGTGCATTCACTCGCATTGCATTCAGCGGTTGAGGTGCAGTCAACCCTGTGTAAAAGCGAAAACGTGTTTTAGAGGTGATAAATCTAAATATTTCGTACTTTGTTTCAATTGTTATAAATCTGTAAATTTAACATATAATGCTTACGGCATTTTTACATGATATTAAGTAATATGTAAAATATGATCATTTGAAAGGATTGCCTTTATACTTTTGTAGTTGAGCCGCTATACCCATATGTTTTCAAAATGGCGTCATGGTGATCATTGGGACAGAAAATTTGGTTAACAATGGGACAGTACCTTATTGTCAACCAAACTGTCTAGTTACTCCATATGAATCAATAAATCTATTTTTTTGATACAATAACGTGAACTGTAGCTTCAGGGCTTCTTGTAGAAACAGAGCTTCCAGCTGAAGCGGGACTTTCGATCATGTTCAAGGGCTTTAGCAATCTGAGGTCATCACAAAGCACTGCATAGAGAACAAATTTCAATGATAAAAGAAAAAGACGCAGCATGATTGCAACGGATACACCAGAGAAAGAAGAGCTTTTTGCTGGTGCCACTAAGGATAAGGCCTTCGAAATCACTTCATAAAGTATCTGACGTAGATGGCCTGTGAACTATTGTTCTTGGTCTGGTATATAACTCTTAATCTAACTGATCCACTCGTCTGAAGAACTCAAATCTCCACCGAAAATGTTGAAAATGAAGATTTATGCACTTGTAGAATTTGAGGCGACTTCTAAAACGTATTCTGTTGGCCAAAAGCATGAAAAAGATAAATACGAAATATTGATGTTAGGCGAAGATTCAAGTGCAATGAGCTTAATTTTCCAAATGTTCCTGACATGGCTTCGGTGAAGTTAGAGGACATTAAACTGATATTATATGAACTAACTAAGTGTGGGACAACATAAAGAGATAAATCGAACTTGAAATTTTACCATAACCTCAACAATATACAAGTTTGATAAACTGTACCATCGTTCACCAGGGCATGTCCCATTGTTCACCAGTGCTGTTATACAATGGGACAATTTTTTTTGTTTTTTATTTAATTTTTTTCTAGTCAACAGAATATGTGATAGCATTCGAGTTAGTTTCATTTCATAAAGGAATATCTATATTACACATGGATTTTTTATTTTTCATATTATGCCCATAGTAAATGAAATATCAATCTTTCTGTGTTTTTTGTCCCATTGATGACCATCCTCCCCTAAATAAAATGACTAAAATGGTCAAATTTTATAAAAATAGATTCACAGATATCTAGAGTTTTAATCTGAATAGTTTAATAAGAACCAATTCACGAAACGGTGGGAATTAATTATTTTATCTGCAAATATTTAAATAATTATATTATCTACTGTTTAAATTGTATTTTTTTGGTGTAAATATATGTGGACAGTAAAAACATGTTCTAATAATTTCATGGTAAAGTTTTAACATCATGTGGATCTATTTTATCTAATTTGAATAAAAAACACTAAGAGATTTGTTGTTTAAATAAATATGTACTTTTTTAATGGAAAAATATTCAGTTTAGAAAAATAAGATACATCTTCCTTCTTTTAACCCTAGTAACTTAGCACTCAAAGTTTGTTTACTAACCAAGCCGCTGGTGCACCGGAACCAGTTCTCACTAAAACTCTTATAAAATCCTAACGAATTGACTTTTCGAAATTTTTATTCATAAAAACAGTGCTTTTTATTTGCACATCTATATTTAAACGCGAAAGATTATTTTATCTATTTATGATAAAATTAACAAGCAACGATGAGAAACAAATATTTCTTAGATAATTTGTATTGGCGGGGCTTTCCGTTCTTTAAGGAGCTTGGTGTGCGCAAATATTCTCGCACATCTAACTAAGTCGCTAAGGCAAAGGGTTACAGTCTACTGATTATAGTGAGACATTCACCCTTATGTGCTAAAGCACACTTGATATACAGGTAGGCCTCGCTTTAATTACACCCCGCTTTAATAAAAGTTGTTCTTATTTCGAGTCATGTCTCGGTATAAGTACCGTTCGTAGACATGGAAAACGGAGACAATATTTTGTGATTATATCACGGTAAGTATCAAAAACATCAAAATTATAATCCAGATGAGGTTATTAGAAGCAACTGTTTCAGAAATTCAACATGCCCCATCTTAGGGTATGTTTCGTGCTATTGTACGGCTCCACATTTTCAGTCACGTAAAATAATCATTATATCATTTTTATTTCAATTAGTGTTCCAGATAGAATTATAATTATAATTATAATTATTAACTTTTCTTTTTGGACGTGTTCGAAAATGTAGAACGAACCAATAACTTGAAACTTAGTACTCTTCTTCCAAATACAATTCATATAGCATAAAATTGTTGTTTGTTCAATGTAACACAATAATTATAGAAATCTAAGTATATATTAATTACTCACCTATACTGAGTGAGAGTTAAGCTATGGTTACTGGTTAGGTTTTAAAACCTTTCATAAATTCACAACTTTAATCTTTCATCACAGTCACAAACACTGAAAAACTGTTTAATAATAGGATTATATCGTACTCTTTTTCTATAACAAATTTTCTTCTATTATTACTCATAGAAAATGAGATATTTAATCAAGGAGTGACAATTATAAATTTCTTGTTACTTTACCTCACTTTAGTTACCGTTTGGTAATTAAACTGAGTTGTGATTTAGTAATTAAAGCGGGAAAAAAAAGTAAAAGTCAAGGAGAGACAGCTTCCAAATCAGTTTAATAATAAAATGATTTTTTTTCCATGGGGACTGGTACGGCCGCGTCAACTGCAACACACTAGTACTGTGACGTTCCAATATATTGATGATAAATAAATAACTTTTTTTCCACAATTTCTGTTACGAAAATTGTATTTCTTACAAATAATTCTCTTGACAGTTCACGCACTTAGAAATAAAAATATGAAGAAGTTACATAACAAATTAAAAAATTCAGTTTAAACTATTCAGAAAAAAAAGGTTTAATCTCATGTTGAAGAAGTTATTATTCAGGTATGTTACTATTGAATATTTTCTGATATATGTTATTAAATGTTTTTTTATCTAAAAAGTTATTTCTTTGATAACATTTTTCTGGGAAACGGACTTTTTTCCGCATGACTTCCCCTCCTGAATTTTCCCCCGCCGGACTTCCCCCCCCCTGGACTTTTCCCGCCACTTATTTAAACTCATATCATTGTTTAAATTGTTGCTACACTGTTTAAATGTCAAAAAAAAATATATTTGATAACGCTTGTAAGTAAAGCTTATCGTCTTTGTATTGGTGGCCGGAAATTTTGATCTCGGAAATTTCGGTCTGGAAAAATAGATCTCAGAAATTTCAGTATCGGAATTATAAATGGCCTCTCAACATAAAAGGCCGTTATGTAGTTTTTTCCATCCGCTATTTTGTTGTACTGCACGTTTCTTGATTGTTTAATGACTTGTGTTATAGTCTTATAATGTTATAAAATATAAAGTTAACGTAAATTATGTATTGGCTAATTAGGTGTGAAGTATATACCTCAAGTGAATCTATTATCATCATATGATAAACTTATTACGGAATTTTCCAATAGAATCACACCTCTTCATACAATAGTATATAACAGAAAAGTTCATAACTGAGAGTCAGTATATAGTAGTGTGAGATCTGAGGTCTAATTAGTATGAGCTCTGCTCCTAGGTGATCGCCGGTTGTCTCTCGCCGTCTCGCGGTGTGTGACCATGTGTCTGTATCTTAAAAGCTGTTTATCCTAAAAGACACTGTAGTAGATTCACTTGTGAAACCGTGTGCTTTGAACAAAAACACTTTATTGACATACGGTATTTAAGTGTTAGCAGTATTTTCTTTATCCTTACTTTGCTCAATACTTATTAAGAATATCTAGGAGTGACCTGAGTAATAACGAACCGTCTGTATGGGTTTCAGACGTCAAGCAAACGTACAGAGAATGAAACTAACAATAGAAATACGACAAATGTAAATGTACATTGAAATGTAACAACTTGGCAGGGGGGTTAGAGGGGCTTGGGGGGGGGGGGGGGGGGCTGTGGCATTCCCACCGATACATCTAACTGATAAGTTTTATTTATACCTTAGACTGAAAGTTCCGAAACCGAAAATTCTGAGACAGGTTTGTCCGCTAAAATTTCATGTTAAATTATTAATGTTACATATCATTTTACAATGGCTAATGATGTTATTCGCTTCTAATATATACACTACACATTTTAGTACACGCAGGCCTCGCTTTAAGTGCAACTCACTTTAGTAAAAGTCATGTTTCGAAATAAGAACCGTTCGTAGACATAGAAAACAGAAACAATTTTTTGTGATTATTTCACGGTAACTTAAAAAACACATCAAAATTATAATCCAGATGAGGTTATTAGAAGCAATTGGTTCAGAAATTCAACATGTCCTATTTTAGAGTTAGTTCCGTAACTTCCGTGTTATTGCAATGTTCCATATTTTCGAACACGTGAAAATCTTTTTATAAAAATCATTCTTTAACTTTTATTTCAATTGGTATCCATGATACCAATTAGAATAGAAGTTTAAAAATAATTATAATATTTTCTTTTCTGACGTGTCCGAAATTGTAGAACCAACCAATGACTTGGAATTTAGTACCCTACAACCAAAAATATTTTAAAAAGCATAAAATGTAGCACATAAGTATAGAAATTTAAGTATATATTAATTACTCACCTATAGTGAGTGAGAGTTAAGCTATGGATGGATTTTAAAACATTTAATAAATGCACGACTTTAAAGGTCCTCTCCATGCTCCGGGGAAAAAATGAGTTTATTACATAATATTATAGAACTAAGGTCTACGATCATTATTCTGCAAACCGCATACAATTCGGTTCATTATATATTTTATTATTTGCTTTTAAAGTTTTTTAATACTCTGTGAGCAACAATCATGCGAATCTCCAACCTGACGCTGAGAAAGAAGATTGTACACTCTTTGTTTTGATTTCAAATTTAGATTTTCTAACAAACATTGCTTTTTTGGCCTTCTTTTGAGATATTAATTGTTTCTAAAAGTATATAAACGTTTCTATAATAAGTTTATCCATATTTAAACCTTTAAACAAATAATAAATAGATTTATTAAACCAAATACCTTGTTGACAATCAAAACAAATGGTGTACATTCTTCTTCGTCAGGCTAAAAATTAGAAAGTCGGAAGTAAAATAGGTTTTGTAAAGTTTGGATTATAAAAATCTTTAAAAGCATGTAAAATTAAAAATATGCTATCAAATTTTATGGGGTTTGCAGTAAAATGATAAGAAACATTAGCCTCGTTGATTTAAGCAATAAAAAAATTTGATTGGAGGGGACCTTTAAACTTTTTCATCACAGTCACAAGCAATGAAAGACGGCATCTTATTATTAATATGCTTATATACGTACTACTCTAATAACTCTTAACACAAGTTTTCTTTCCATATTTCATAGAAAATGATATATATAATCAAGGAGTGACAATTATAAATTTCTTGTTACTTTTATTCGCTTTAGTTACCGTTTGGTAACTAAAGCATGGGATGCCTGTATTAATAATCTCAACTATTTTTTATTATTGTTCTTTAATAAAATCATAATAAAATGAAATTGAATTTTCTGAGACCAATTTTTTTATATGTTTATTATATGCTAAATGTTTCTAAATATATTTGAAAAATTGTAAATTTATATTATTAAAGTTGTAATTTTATATTATTAAAATTGTAATTTTATATTATTAAAATTGTAATTTTATATTATTAAAATTGTAATTTTATATTATTAAAATTGTAATTTTATATTATTAAAATTGTAATTTTATATCATTAAAATTGTAATTTTATAGTAGTAAATTTGTTATTTTATAGTAGTAAATTTGTAATTTTATATCATTAAAATTGTAATTTTATATCATTAAAATTGTAATTTTATATCATTAAAATTTTAATTTTATATCATTAAATTGTAATTTTATATCATTAAAATTGTAATTTTATATTATCAAAATTGTAATTTTATATTATTAAAATTGTAATTTTATATTATTAAAATTGTAATTTTATATTATTAAAAATGTAATTTTATGTTATTAAAATTGTAATTTTATATTATTAAAAATGTAATTTTATATTATTAAAATTGTAATTTTATATTATTAAAATTGTAATTTTATATTATTAAAAATGTAATTTTATGTTATTAAAATTGTAATTTTATATTATTAAAAATGTAATTTTATATTATTAAAATTGTAATTTTATGTTATTAAAATTGTAATTTTATATTATTAAAAATGTAATTTTATATTATTAAAATTGTAATTTTATATAATTAAAATTGTGATTTTATATAATTAAAATTGTAATTTTATATAATTAAAATTGTAATTTTATTAAAATTGTAATTTTATATTATTAAAATTGTAATTTTATATTATTAAAATTGTAATTTTATTTTATTAAAATTGTAATTTTATATTATTAAAATTGTAATTTTATATAATTAAAATTGTAATTTTATTTCATTAAAATTGTAATTTTATTTCATTAAAATTGTAATTTTATATAATTAAAATTGTAATTTTATATTATTAAAAATGTAATTTTATGTTATTAAAATTGTAATTTTATATTATTAAAAATGTAATTTTATATTATTAAAATTGTAATTTTATATAATTAAAATTGTAATTTTATATAATTAAAATTGTAATTTTATTAAAAATGTAATTTTATTAAAATTGTAATTTTATTAAAATTGTAATTTTATTTTATTAAAATTGTAATTTTATATTATTAAAATTGTAATTTTATATAATTAAAATTGTAATTTTATTTTATTAAAATTGTAATTTTATATTATTAAAATTGTAATTTTATATAATTAAAATTGTAATTTTATTTTATTAAAATTGTAATTTTATATTATTAAAATTGTAATTTTATATAATTAAAATTGTAATTTTATTTTATTATCTATCATTTTCATTAATTCGAAAAGGTTATTTTTCACACCAATAATAGTTTAAAACTGTTTCCAAAACTGATTGAATTCTATAAAACTAATCTCATTCATTATGTAGGTAACAAAGGTGAATCCTGAGTTAACTTGTAAATCAAAACGAGCAATTACCAAAACATAATGAAATATCTATCCTTCAGATTTTGAAAAAAGTAAATTAAAAAAAAAATACACATTATGATAAAAGAAAATTTTGAACCGGAACTCAGTAATAGAATTTGAATTTGATTACAACTAAGTTAAAGACAAAAGAACAGATTCCAGGCCATAATTATTTTTCAAAATCAAATAAACACAGTGAATAAATAAACAGTGTTAAAATAATACAGTGAAGTGTACACGTATAAAAAGTGAAATAAGATACATAGCATCAGATACAGTGCATAAGATACATAGCATCAGATGCAGTGCATAAGATACATAACATCAGATACAGTGCATAACATACATAGCATCAGATGCAGTGCATAAGATACATAACACCGATACAGTGCATAAGATACATAGCATCAGATACAGTGCATAAGATACAGTGTATAATATGTGAGTCATTGAACAAGGTGTGAAAAAGTACAACAGACTTGTTGCTGACGGTTAAAGAATTACTAAAAAACACTGTCCGAAAATTAGACAACCGCTGACGATTGGAAAATTGGACATACTTCAAAGAAAAAAAATATGATCAGTAAAAAATCATTCAATTATTTTTTGTTATTATATTATTAATTCCCTTGTATAAAATAAAACAGACAATTTGTCATTACAAATGACTTTTAGTATGGGATTTACTTCCAACCTATCGCTTTGATAAGAATGAAGTCGATGATAAAGTAAAATAACGATTAGTTTTGTAACAGCTATGTGAATAATGAGTTGTTAAGGTTATTTAACAGAAATAATTGATAAAAAAGGATGGATAAGGTATAAAATATAATAATTTGATAGATGAAAAACTCATAATATACCAATTCCTTATTTTCTGCATCTTATAATTTATATTTTATTTGTTGTTGTTGATATGATGAAAGATTAAAAAAGAGGAGTGTCATAAAAAATGAGCATTTAATTATTAAAACAAGCAAATATGTCGACAGAAGAGATTTCTAGAATTGTCATAGTTTATGTTCGTTGCTAAAAGGCAAATATAGTGTAATAAAGAATAAATTTAACAAGCAATAATGGAAGCGGTCAGTGATACTGAATTAGGAATGAAACTATACATATAGGTGTGTTGCTACCGGGAACTCCGTGCCAAGCACGTTGAAATTATAGTTAGATAAGTTGAAATATAGTTAGTTGAAATATAGTTAGAACGGAGAACTAGAAACCGCAAGAGTTGCTTGAATCTGAAACCGAAGAGATAGCGGAGAACTGAAACCGTGAGAAAGTTTGACTAGCTCAAAAAATTTAGTGGAGAACTGAAACTGAGAATGTCTGATTCTTCAAAAAAAGTTAAAGGAGAACTGAAACCGTAAGAAGATTAATTAGTTCATTTATCACAAGAGTCAACAGGGAGATTTAAAGAGTAATGTACCAGTAAGGAGTCGAACAAGTTAATAAGATGATTACAAAAAAAAAAACACAGGGATGGAGTGTTATGAGAAACCCAATAGTAAACAAGATAGATATGGATAATAATAATATAGGGAAGGTGCAATAAATGAAACTACTGTAACTCTGAGTGTGAAATAGTGCCAGATATTTATTAGTAAAGTCAGTGTATCTACTATACCAGTGGGTAGAATAGTGGAAAAATTGTTAATTCAATAGAGGATGCATCTATTTGACGGAAAAAATGCAAATAGCAACGGTTCAGACATTGTTGATAATTCAAAATGTTTGAAATAGGTAAACAAGAGCAAACCAACCGGATGATCAGGTGATCGCGGATAAGAACGTGGCTATTAGAAGTTTAGTTGAATCTGCATAAAAAGTGCTGACAAATTTACACAAAGACTTTTTGTGTGGGATAAAATAATATTACAATGCTAATGCGTGATAATTTAATTCAGTTTATATGATAAATGTGAATTGCATTTTATGCAATATTGATGAGACTATAAATTTATTTATTTATTTGAAATGCCTATAATTTTAATATTATTAACTCGTACGGAGGAAAATGAAATTATACTGAATATTTATACGTGAAATAAGAAATCACAAGGGGTGAACAAAATAATAACACAAAAAATAAAATGTCAGGGCCCATTCCATAGGTATGCTATAATCTTCTTTGTAATTTAGATTCCAAAAAAAACGAAGACAAAAAACACGTACCAGCAGAGGAACCATCATGTGACAGTCGTCACAGAGCAAAATTGGACCACGAATTGATAGTAGTTGCAGAAACAAATCCCGCAAAGATCGATTGAGGGATTCAGGAAATGAAAATATGTGCTCAATTTCTAATGACAAAGTGATGTGTATATAGTAGTAAAGCTTCATATATACAAACGGTAAAATATATTCTTACATTAAAAGGATTTGCTGTAACACATGAGTAATTCAAAAATTCCAAATTCTCAATTAGGAAATCATTATTATTTTTGATATGAGAAAGTCAGACAAATTCCAAGAACGTTGATTATAAAAAAACATGTAGCAAACAAATAAATGTAAACCCACATAAGCACATAATCACATATCGGCACATAATTCAACGTACCACGTACAACATGTAATAAGTTGTCCGTCTAGTATAAAGCTGATTTACTTGAACAACCTCGATTAATATACAAAATCCTCATATCCTAGATATAAACTTATATAATGCTAATTATAAATAAAATACAAATAATAATATTAAAACAAAATAAATCCATTACATCTCTCTCCCTTCATATTTCCATTCTTCAATTGTTAGGGTACCTGGCAGGCTTCTTTAGAGAAATCCCTGTTTTTAATCTAGTTCGGGTACAGATTTTGGTTGAGGTTACTGGCGTGACATTTTCTTTATTAATGTCCTTTTCTCTTTGTCACACAATTTTCCCTTTTATCCACTTCATCTCTCCTAAGATCTCTGGCTCTATCCTCACTGTGTCTCCTACTTTCAACTCAGAAATATTTCTTTGATTGTCTATCATTTATTTCATTTTTATTTTAAGGTTTTCATCCACACCCATATCTAACAAGGTACATTTCATCGGTAGTAATGATTTGGTTCTTCTATTGAAAAATTTCTGAGCTGGTAAAACTTCATGACCCATTGTTGGTAAGTTCCTCCATTCTAATATCATTTTCCGTGGATCTTCTCCTGCATCTTTGACTTTAGTTAATATCTTAGTGGCGTAAGATATTACGCCACTCCCTGCTTTGCCATTGGATAGCTGATGGTAAGGTGTGAACATAATGTGTTCAAATCTCCATTCATGACTGAATATCTTAAAGTTCTCACTGGTGAACTGCAAAGCACTGTCATTAACAACCTCATCATGCACTCCATATCTAGCGAATTGAGTTTTCATTTTTGAGATGATTGTTTCTGTTGTAGTTGATGTCAATACATCTATTTCAAAGTAATTAGAGAAATAATTTGATAGAATCAAATAGTTTTTGTCCTTTATTTAAAACATATCAATTCCAATCTTCTCCGAAGGTCTTTCTGTCACTTAAGTTTGAAGTAGTAGTTCTTTTTGTTGCTTTGTTAGGTACGAGTTTGATATTTCATTCTTCATAGTTGGCAATAGAAGGAGACTCTAGCTTGACGAATAGTGGCTTCTTTTCCTAAGTGCAATTTTACTAAATTGTCGGTTAATTTGCACTATAACAAATTAGGAATTATTATCTTCTCTCCTTTGAACAGAAGATTATTTTCATAACCAATTTCATCTCTAACTTTGAAGAAACATTTCATATTATTTTGAATTTTATCATATTTTTCTTGCCATCCATTAATTGTATAATTTTTCAACTTCCTCAATTGTTCATCATTTGCTGAGTGATCTTCAATCTCATTCACTGTAGTTGCTTTCAGTGCTACATAATCTACTGAGGAGATTTACGTTAAATTATCCACTGCCCATACTTGGTCTTCATTTTCACCCAGTGATGCTCTATTTTGAATATACTCTCTGCTTAAAACATCTGCTACAGGTATATCTTTTCCTGGCACATACTTCACAGTCAAATCAAAGTGTTGGAGCTGCATTATCATCCTTTGTAGCCTCATGGGTTCGTTAACCAGCGGTTTCTTCATTATGGTTTCTAAAGGTCTATGATTCGATTGAACAAATATTTTATGTCTATAGATATATCGTTCAAACTTTTTACATCCAAATACAATTGCCAGACATTCTTTCTCAATCTGAGCATATTGTTGTTCTGTGTTTGTCTTTGCTCTTGATGCATAAGCATTGAAGCAATCGGATGTCCCTCTTGCATGAGAACTGCTCCAAACCCTGATTTCGATGCATCGCACTGTAATACTATTGGTTTGTTAGTTTGAAATATTTCAAAACTTGTGAATAACGTATTACATTAGTTCTCACCTATAAGTCATTCGGTTCTAAGTGAGCAACCTCAGTCAAACCAGAGATCGTCTTCCGATTAACACATAAGATATTTACTCTCAGCTAACCTTGTTAGCATTATACTGTTTAGTATAGGGTGATTGAAGTACAGTTGTGTATAATTATATACTTGTGTTGCTATCAACCTTACTTATTGTCATTGAGTAAAGTGATCTATAGATAGTAAAAGATCCATAGTTACAAGTATAGTGAGCATAGCTTTGGGTATTGACCCTAATAATAATACAAGTGTAGAGTAACCAAAATAGACAAGGCGTAATTAACGTTGAAGTACTAAGTAATCAGTACAATAGTAATACCCAACAATTATTACAGATAGCCAGAAAAGACTATCACACACTGGAGCTTAAATTAATTAACACTTTCTTCAGTTTGGCATAGTCATCATCAAGTTTGAAATTCAAATTCCAAATATTGTTTTTTTTTCTAGTTGTTTTGAAGACTCTGTCAGATTTGAAAAATTAGGAATAAATTTGGTGAGGAATCATATCATTCCAAGAAATCTGTTCAGTTCAGTGGCATTTGTTGGAACCTCCATATTACTGATAGCTTCTCATTTATCTTTGTCTGCTTTGATTCTATCCTTAGACAATACATGACCCATATATTTAATTTGTTGCACTCTAAGCTTTACCTTCTTTCTATTTATTTTTATATTCTTTAATCTGCACCTTTCTAAAAGCATTTTAAGGATGAGGATTTATCGAAGAAGAGATACAACAATTCACGAAAGACTGATAACCAGGAATTTTCGAGCATTTTACAATTCTACTCGTGATTTTTCATCGCTTCTTCATCAGTGTCTCCCTCTCCAAATACAAGTATGTTATCTGCTATGACTAGGACTCTTTTGAAGTCTTGCAGCGCCTCGTGCATCCTTCTATGATACATCTCTGGTGCACACTTCAATCCAAAAGGCATTACATTCCATTTAAACCTTCCAAATGGGGTATTGAAGCACGTAAGTTTGCCTCATTGCTCGGTTAAAGGAATTTGCTAGAATTCCTCTTTAGCATCCAATAGTGAAAATACTTTGGCATTTCTTACCGTTGGTAGAACATTTTCTATAGTATAAGTGGCAGTTGATAATGATATCTTTTCATAGCAAGATTCAGATCGTGTGGATCCATGCAAATCCTTATGTCTCCATCCTTTTTCTTCACAATTACTTTGTCCATTATCTTTCTTTCTTCTAATTCTTCCAGTTTCTTCTATACGGATTCATTAGCGCCAAAGGAATTCTTCTTGCAGCTTTCACTGTTGGAGAAACTGTGGAATCAGTGATAATTTCATACTTTTCTCCAAATTTAACCTGTCCTGTAAATATATATTTGTATTCTTTGAATACTTCAACAGATTCAACTCGCACTTCAAGCTGGTATCACATCCAATTATCGTTCTTAATTTCACATTTATAACTTGGAATATGATATCAAATGATTTCTTTTTATACTTGCATCTTAAAGTGATCTTGCCCAGCGTTTCCAAAAGTGTCCCATTATACATACTGAATATGGTACAATTTCTAGATAAGCAGTAATTTCTAGGATGTCCCATTAGCCTGTTTAATTATTCTACTGAAATTACATTCATCGATGCTCCAGTGTCTATCTGCATCATTGCATTGTTATTATTAGCTATCATCTCGATCATTATTTTACTTCTTTTTTGTTCCGTTTTTAAGTTGAAGACTATCCATCAGTTGATAACAGCTGTCTTCTACTGTTGCCTCTTCAAATTCAATTAATTGGACAGCATTTCTTTATTTGCAAACTTTGGCAAAATGATTGATTGTTTTGCATTTACTACATTTCTTTCCATAAGCAGGGCATCTGTTTCGTATGTTTAAACCCACATTTATCGCAAATGTCATTATTCAATTCTCTATCATTCTCGATTTATGCAGTCCGTTTCCTTCGTCATTTTATTTTTTTTGTATTTTTGGTTGCTTCCATATTTTTAACTAGATTCACTGCCCCATACTGAATGTCAAACTCTTTGCATTTTTTTGAGCCTCGTCTAGTACATAGTTTCTCCTTAGCTCTTTCATAGTGAATTTTCAAAACGAATTGGTCTCTCAGTGCCTCTTCTAGTTTGTCGTACTGACAACTTATTACCTTCACAGAATGCAGAAAAGTTATTCTTTACAAGGCATTTATTTATTTATCATCTTGTTATTCGCTTAACTCAAGGTTAATAAATTGATAATTTATGACGTGAAGAAACTGTATGATGAAATACAATTAAATGCATTATTAGGAACGATTACTTAAGGTAAATAGAATGAAATCAAAATTATTATTTTAATATTTAGCAGTTCTATTTAAAATTTTAGGATTGATTAAATTGAGATATAATGCTTCAAAGCTTAGGATTGTTTAATTTAAGATTTAGTGTTTTAAATTTTAGGATTGTTTAATTTAAGATTGAAATTTGGTATTTTAAAATTGCATCTCAAATTTAATAGGAAGGGGAAATATGTGATGTCATGAAATAATCATTATGTCACTAGTATGTTGCTGTAAAAGCAGACGCTCTACCCAATCCAGTTTCCGGGTAGCAGCAATTAAGACTAAAACTAGTTATCACAGTTTCTGCCGTTCTACTCTTGAGCCTGGACTACTACCTGAAAGTTCAGTACAGTCCAGTATCCACGATATAATGTGTATAAGTGTATAACTGTGATTGTAAAGAACATAGAATTACATCCTTTTGAAACTACCCAACTGACTTTAAATGAATATTTACCCAAACCTTCTGAATAGATAAAGTGTTATTCTCTGAAAGTTGATAATAAGGACACATATCTATACCGTAGTTAGACTGTAAAGTAAGTAACTAGCTTTGTTACAGTTGATGTGCCGCAGTTTTACCATAGCGGGGAAAAGTCCTACAACCTATTTTTCTATAGTCGAATTGATTGACCTCTACGGAATTGAAGGTGTGGTTGATTGATTTTTTCCATTTCACGACAGTGTTCTTAGTAACGATATCAACTAAGTAATTCTGACTTGAATTGAAAACAAATCAATTTTCAATCAAAATATTCACAGAAAAATTAGGAGCTAATTTATTATGAGCGCAATGTTAAGTTTGTTTTATACTTTTTATAATATGATTGTCTACAAAGTTATTCCAATATAATTAGCGAGTTGAAATAGGTTGACTAAGAACTGAATAAGCTTTAGTGAACAATTTATTCTTATATCAATACTGTCAGTCACTGAAATGTTCCATGCAGATGTCCGCTAATTTCTTACTTGGTAGATATTCGAAGAAGGGATTGCGACAAACTGGGCAGCGTGCTCTGAAAAAGAAAAAAAAAAAGAAAAATCAGGAATGTAAACTATAAAATATTATTGCTGTTTATTAATAGTTATTAAAAAATAAGTAGAAATTCAAGTAGTGAAACGAATTATTCGAATAGCAGTACATGACACTTGTGAGATTTAAACTTCTGCATATATTATAAATTTACCGAGTCAATGACATTTAACTCAATGGTTGCAGTATCGATAAATTAGTAATAATTTAATTTTAGGAGAATTATAAAACAGAGATTTAAATTGTATAAAAAAATGTTTCTTTCTTTGAATAATAAAACTGGCATTTCATTTCAAAGTATATCTTAAACTGATGGCATCGATTCCTTTTAAATTTGATTATTATCATTCAGAAAAATCAATATCATATCTAAATTGAATAATGGGTCATATCACTTACATTTTATTTTCATCACTGATAGTTTTTGTACAGGTTGAGCAGAGGGTGTGCCTACAAACTAGATGACAGGAATCTTCTGTCTGCTGCTCGATGTAACAAACGGGGCATTCATCTCTATTGAAGAACTGGTCACCATTAGCAGAAGTCGTATTCCCGAAGATAATGTTCTTCCATGTCCCTCTTCGAATTTTCGGTATTTGGCATACATTCTCGATGGGTTTTAGGTCAGTAATTGAATATTCAATAATATCATTCTCGATCATGATAAGGAAAGGCGTACACTTTTCACGAAGTCCTAGAAAACTAGTAATTCTTGCAATAACCAACATTATCTCAGAAGGCATTCTTTGAATAAAACTTCTAACGGGTGGATCTGTTAATAACTCTTCCAACGTTTTAGAGAGAATTACAGATGTTTTCAGTGAGATTGCTGCGTCAATTTCAGAAAATCGAAGGTAATTAAGAATATTTCCAAAAAGTCCCAAATTCTCATAAAGCAGCTTTTCGTGGTGCGGATTCCCTTGGGGAATTTTTTTCAGAGAAATCAAGATTCGTATTGTAAATTGAAAAATAAACCTAGTCTCGTCTGGTTTAAGCGATCTGTATTCATTTTGCTCATTTTTTACCTTTTTTCTTTTCCAAAAACATCTATCAAAATGAATTGCGATATTGCAGTAATTAATTTTTTTTGACGTACTCGCAAATGACTGTTCACTTATTTGCTTCAATGCCTTAAAATTTTCTATAATTTTGCTATCTATAATTGAATCGTCAATACAATCTTCAAAATTTTCAAAATCTGAATCTCTGTCTGAAAGCTCATTTTGAAACGGGGCAAAATTTGTTTCAGAAGAATAAGAATAGTCTATCATACGGAAAAAATCTCCAGTAATTTGTATTATTATTAATGATGAAGTGAAATATTCATCTTCAATTTTTTCGGGTACCAAGGTAGGTAGAAACTTTCTAATACTTGAACTGTTCACCATAACAATTGGGCTTAATGTTTTCAAATCATTTTGTTCAATGATATATGAAACATCCCTCAGACGAAACATCATATTTGCTAAGATCGAAAATAGCGCAATAATTGGACAGTGTGATATTTGCGCATATTTTTCATGATTGTTGTTAATGTCTTCACCCAACTTCAATTGAAAATCCCGAAATTCTGTTATGGTGGTGTTAATTTCATCAACTGATTTTTGATAGCGTAATACTGGGTGAAAACGTATGACCATATCAGCCATCACTGCTAATAAGTTGTAAGCAGCCATGATTGTGTCCAAATTGCAAGACGTTTCTAGATTGATCTCCTCGTCTATTCGATTGAGAATTTTTGAAAAGACCATCAGTATCTCAGAAAACTTACAATTTATTGAGTAGTTTCTAATACAATTGTAGTGCCTGACGTGTAATAAGAATATCGTCAAATCATCTAAATTAATGTTGTCGTATACATTCAAGAGAACCGGGTTGAAGCTTAACTTCCATGACATTCCCTCCTCCGGCTCTCCTGAAATTCCATCGACACCCAAAAAGAAAGGCTCCTGGAGAAATTTTTCAGATAGATAAGTGGAGCCATGTAGAGGAATATCCTTCATCTCCAAGATCATTTCGTATTAAAAGGGTAATTATCACGCTATTTGAAATTAAATTTCGTACAACATTGTTAATTTTCTGCTTTCGCTGAAACCTGAAATTGAAAAATAATATGTAATTTCAACCTAATAAAAGCTAGTAGGTATAAATCAATTTACATTCTTTGATATATAAATATTTTCTCATAATAACGGCAATGAACTAAATCGAAAATTGTCTTCCAAATAAATACAGATTTCGATTAGCCATTCAATTATCAGTCACACAAACCCTCTAGCTGCTATAGAAACTTTAAATTCTCACAACTTGTTAACAAATAAGAAATAACAGACAATTAAGTCAAGGTTCGAATTTTTACAGGTAAGAAATTTCGGGAGTTAAGCTTTTGAATAGAGAGATGTATATTCATCTTCAGGAAGAGGAGGTCAGGAAGAAAGAATCATCCTAAGTTGACGTCTAACTCCTTACTAAAGTAAACTACCTCGGGTGGAATTTAGTGGGATAGAATTTACCGAGGTACAATATGCATAGAACCTCACGTGTATGTTGAGGACAAAACAAATAGATGTTGAAGACAAACCACGTGGCTGCCTAAGATAAATATCGTGGTTACTAGCTGTAATAAACCATACTGAAATAATACACGTGGCTGCCGATATAATATCACGTGGTTGATGATGACAGCTGATTTGCATTCAGGATATACCACAAGCAAAGAGAAGATTTACAATGTTTGTAATATCATATCAACTATTTAATAAATTCTCACGGTCGTTCACTGAATGTTGTTTCTTTACCTTTTTACCTTTCAAGAAACACTTGAAAACGTTTGTGACTCAACTCAAAAAAAAAATAAAATAAAATAAACTAGAGGGTCGGTAAATTAATTACCATTTAAATCGTTTCATATACATTTCAATTATTCATTAAAAAATCGAATTAGTACTAAGAAACTATTGAATATGAAATATATTGTTTTTTTTTATCAATAATTACTTCATCATTACTAAATTTATTCAAATTTGAAGAACACCTAATTCCAGAAACTTCTTTATTCAAACTACCTAACCGATAAATAACATCTATTTAGTCATAACACCGAGTAACTTAGAGCACAAATAACCTATCAACACAATCAAGAGAACTCTACAGAGCAAGCAGAGAGCTCTGGACACCACTCACCTCACTGGCTGAAAGTTTTCGTAGAAATGAAATCTGTTCGTACCGGTTGAGAATTTGAAGCCTGAAAGCCAATTATCAGCTTTGAGGTCTGTGGTTCTTTAGGCCTTTGGAAACAAAGAGAAACCTGATAAGGAATTTCGTGGAAGGTTAGGACAGGAAGGAACAAAGAGATAAAAAACAGACAAATAGGATTACTTCTAATTAAAATTTCATAAAATGGAGGATGAAATAACTAATGATATTTAAACAGAGAACTAATTTATTTCAATATAAAGACCCGTTTACACGCTACGATAAATAGGAGCGGTTTATTGAGCAGAGAGATTGCAACAATTTATCGAATGATTGAGACAGTGTTTTACACGCAACGATTTTTTCTCCAATATCTTTATTTTTCACTAGCCGTCATGGACGGAACAGTATAATGGTCTGCATTTGGAATGTGTTTAGCATTATATATTGAGTTAGATTGCAACGATTTATTGGAACCCTGTCTACGCGTTCAAACTTATCTTTACGATTCGTATAAATTTGAGCCTGCTAGCACCAATCACACAAATCAATCTCTTAGATTTTCAAATCCCCTCACCTAAGAAAATCGGTGAAAGTGTCCTTATAAAAGGAGTAAGATCTTTACAGAGTTTGTACAGTAAATTGTAAGATTCGACCGTATCCTGTATGTCGTTACTCTGTGCGTCCTAAAATTGTTAAACATTCTGTAACTCTAACAACTTCATAGTGAATATAAGTGTTGTATTGAAGTTAAGTTTTATTTACCTTGTTGCTAGACAATTATAGAGTGACCTAATATTCAACAACATTCACAATAAGTAAATCCTATATGAAAAGAAGTAAATGAATTGAACATAAGGAGATAAATCAAACACTGACTTGTAAACTCATACTTAACTCAATATTAACTAGTAGTATCAAAGTTATTTTACTTATGATCTAAACCAGTTAATATATCTGGAACCTCCAGCGGGACCCTTAATGTGAAAAAGTCCTCTATATTACTTCCAACAAGGTATAATATATAACAATATTTCACAAACAGTGAACAGTGAAAACAAACAATGATTACAGCCACAGAGTAGTATACAAGTGAGCACCAGACATCGCCTCGGGCAAGACAGGGTGTAGCACACGGCGACGAGCACAGAAAAAACGAGTCGAGGTCAAGCACCGCATGCAACTCGTTTTGGAACTGAGTTCAGTACGACAATACAGGTGAATCTAAGAGAAGAAAACTGACGTTACTACGCCGCTAATTATTGAGGAAAAGGGCGAATAAATGAACATCGGAAGCCGCTAGTTTTTTCAGCGCAACGAAGTCTCCATTTGTGAGCACGATTAAGCCGCTAGTTTTTCAGCGCAATGAAGTCTTTATTTGTGAATACAATTAAGCCGCTAGTAAAGTGAGCGCACTGTACGTTAATTGAACGCAGCAGCATCATCAGTCTAGCTATCGTCTTCAGAATGGGAACTACGTAGTACAACAAACAACGAATTAAGTATCTACACAAAACAGCGAAGCAACATCATAAAGAGGACAACAACCGAAGAGAGCAAGCACCAGTTGAAACAACCGTTAGACGATTGACGTCACCGGCACTGTCCGGAGAGTAGGGGTCACTGCAAACATCAGTACAGTAGAGCTTTATAGCTGAGTTGGTGAGGTACGATAAGATAGAGCCTCGAGAAGAGTGAGTGAATCAGGAGTCGACCCTTCAAAAAACTCTTATATAGTATATTCATGATGAGTAAATGATGTGTAAACTAATCATAGCTATTTTTTAAATGCATATTTCTTGTTATATCACAGTGTTAATATTTTATGCCCATTTTGATTTTATTGACATTTCGATTATATTTGTATAAAACCTTGATAAATATTTAAGTTGTGTACGCAAATAGAAATATTCCTTACTAACTATTAATTAATTAATCATACTAACCCGGCTCTAGCTGGAACGATGGCGGCTCATGATCAAAGAAGTATCACCGTCATCGATAATCTACCACGATTCGCGGGGAAACTCAATGCGGGTGATGGATTTAGGCCTTGGTACCCGGAAAGTAGATGTGCGTTCATTTTTACGTCACATCGATGCTCATATTCAAACTCGCCGGATTACCGATGATGCAGCAAAGGTCCGACTCCTTAATAGTCAGATAGATCCTCAAAGGGGAAATGCTGCAAGTATGATGGCGAATTGTGCCGGACGTCCTGTCACCTATGAAGAAGTCTGCAATGACCTCTTGGAGATCTACCCTCAATTTGAGCGGTCTGATTTCCGCGTGGCGGCACGTGGCCTGCTCCGCAACGATATCTCTAACCCCGAAAAGGATCTGCCTAAACTAAAGGCGCAGACCCGTGCTCTAGTAGACGCATACTTGGGTAGGAACGATTTGAGAGCACTTAGAATTGGCGCAGGTTGCTAATTACAGGACATACTAACGCAAGAAATTGCTGTAGGTCCAGCTGCAGCCGAAGGAATAGCCAGAGGAAAAGCAGCAGCGGGTGACGCAGGACAGGAATCCAATTCGTCTAGCCGATGTATTACAAAATATGTTGTTACATCTGTTCATCGTGGACGGACTGCACGAGGATGTCTACAAACAACTGACGAGGTCTTCTAAATCTGCTCCAGATAAGAGATCAACGAAAATAACGGCTCAGGCCATAAATTGTGTAAAGAAGGCACACGCAATGTCGGTTCAAACGGCGGCAAAAAATAAGGCTACACATGCAACCTCAGAAGTCCTTTACGCGTTGCATACTGAACAGAAGGGACAGACTAGGGTGGATATAAAGTGCTTTAAATGTGGAAGAATAGGACATTTCGCCAAAGAATGTCAAAAAGAGGGAAGTAACTACTGTAGTTACTGTAGGTTAACCGGCCATAGAAATAAAAGCTATAGAAAGCTCCAGCGGGATGGTGTCCAGTACTGTACAAACTGCGATAAGATTGGAAACCCAGAGAAGGCTTGTCGAGCTCCTTGCAGTAGGTGCAAGAGACGCGGGCACACCAAAATCAATTGTAGGGTCAAACTAGAAAATAGATCAAGAAACTATGACAACGACAATAGAAGAAGAGTCCAGGTACATCACCTAGAAGAGCACCTCGAAGAAGACACACCGGACTACAACTTCGAAGAAAGCGAGGAAGACTCAGAATGACTAGTTAGCTTGTCAAATACAACAGAGAAGGAAAATAGACTTAAGATTCCAATGATAAAGATAAATTTGATAAATAAGGAAAAGAACGAAGAATTGAGTGCTCTCGTAGATAGTGGAGCTAGTGTTTCTCTAGTAGCCGAAAATGTCCTAATTAGTTTAGGGGAACATAAGAAAATAGAAACTCAGAAAAAAAAGTGTATGATGCTCAAGGAAACCTGATTCCAATAATAGGGAAAGTCGTGATAACATTGGAAACGTTAAGCGGGAAGATAGAGGGAGACTTTTTAGTCTTCAAAGACTTAAATAGAGTAAGCGTCAAAGTCTTATTAGGAATGAACATTCTCAAGCATGCTGTGATAAACTTCCCACAGCAAGAAATACAGTTCGTAAACAACCCATCTTCAAGTGAAAGCAATAGGGAGAAAACAGTAAAAATGATCATCAAATCGAACACATTCTATAATAATAGGCAAAGGAACTCTGGAGTACGAGTACTAAAGGAGAACGAACAGGAAAAGGAAACGCTCTGTAAAGATGAAGAGAACGTCGAGTCGAAGGACAATAACGAAGAAAATGATATAGGTCTACAGAAGGACATAAGTATACACCTTAAGGAAGAGCTAACAATCTCTAAAAATTCTATAAATACAGTTCAAATCAAAGTAGCTAACAAAAAGATAGGGGAAAATGAAGATTTAATCATTCATCACGGAGAACTAAAGTTCGGATTGATAACCTCGAACGTACTCACAAGAGTAGCTGACGGAAAAATTACGGTCAGCGTAACTAACGCAAATGATAATGATGTAACCCTCAGTCAAGGTACGATATTTTGTATCGCAGAACGGATAAAGTTAGAAAACATCAATAGTATCACCACTAATAGTTCACTAGTTAAGGAAGACGAAGAACCAGAAACACTGCCACCAGTGCAGTGGGACGATGTAACCTGTGGAGATGAAAAAATGAAAGGGAAAGTGCTCGCACTACTTAATACCTACCGACAGGTATGTTGGCTGAAAGGAGAAGCTCTAGGGAATTACAGAGGACAACCGCTCGAAATTAACCTGAGAGAGGACAAGGTAATCAACAAGGCTCCTTATAGGATTCCTAATGCCAAACAAGGACCAGTAGACTTAGAAATTAAGGACTTATTCGAAAAAGGGGTAATACGGAAATCCCACTCCAATTACAATTCCTCACTCATTATAGTGCCCAAGCCTGGCGGTGGAATAAGGCCTTGTATCGATTTTAGATGTTTTAATAAGATAACTGAACCAATAACATTTCCTATTCCCAAGATAGCGGACCTTCTCAACTCCTTGCAACATACCCTAGTTATCTCAAACCTAGATCTGATTTCATACCATCAATGTGAAATCAAGGCAGAGGACTGCCACAAAACGGCCTTCACTGTTTGAAAATCGAAATACGAGTTTGTGCGTGTACCATTCAGCCTCACCTCGGCACCAGGCTATTTTAGTCGGGTGATGAACGAGGTTCTGTATGACATTCTAGGCACTCATGCTCTGTATTATATGGATGATATCATCATTTTCCCAAAGGTTGAGGAGACCCAGTTAGAATGATCAAAACGGTATTAGAAAAACTGAAGGAAGCTAATCTTAAGATTAAGATAACAAAATGTAGTTTCTTCACCAAGAAGGTAAAATTACTGGGATATACGGTGGATGAACATGGACTAAGGATGGACAAAGACCGGATCAAGGCAGTCAGACCACTCCCGTACCCCACCACGAAAAAGGAGCTACAGGCATTTCTTGGAGCATTTAATTATTTCAGGATATTTGTGCCAAACTTTTCAGGGATAGCCGATCCGTTGTATCAACTCCTCAGAAAGGGAGTAAAATTCGAATGGGATGAAAGGAAGAGTGAGGCCGTGAACATATTGAAAGGCAAATTGTGCCACAGTCCAATCTTAAAAATCCCGGATTTCTCTGAGGAATTCTTTATCTACACTGATGCTTCATTGGTCGGGCTGGGATCTGCTCTGATGCAAGAGAAGGGGATTTTACACCCCTTATCCTATGTAAGTAAATGTTTGAGTGAGACACAGAGAAATTACAGTGTAACCAAGCGCGAGTGTTTATCACTCATTTTTGCGCTGGAACAGTTCAAGCATCTAATCCTTCACTATGAGATTGTGTTTACGGATCATTTACCCTTGTTGGGAATACTGAATAAAACTACTAAAGATGCTGCCATCACAAGATGGGCACTGCTAGTACAAGAGTACCTGATTAAACACAAATACTTACCTGGAAAGAAAAACTTATTCGCAGACTTCCTGTCCCGGATGGTGGACATTCAAGATAATTGTGAAGAACTACCACAGAAACTGGATGATAAGCTTGGAGAGAAAATTAATAAGGTAACTGAGCAAGGAACTCAAGAGGGAGGAACCGAAGAAACATTACATTCCTATATCCCCAGAAAAGTGGACTGGACAGAAGAGGAACTCAGGAAACTACAAATGACGGATGAGAACTACAACTCACTTAAGCAGAAATTAATGTCACGGACGAGTGAGAGAGCATCTAATTTAGCCAATTATCGCATATTACGTGGAATTCTATTTGTAGTACGAAACATTACCAGGGGAAATTTAGTAGACAGGTATTTAGTGCCCTATATACCTGACACACTGATGCCAAGAGCTTTTAAAATAATTCATGATAATACCACATCGGGTCATAAAGGTTACGATAGAACTATGATGGACATTCAGAAAGAACTTCTTTAATCTTTATGAGAGTAAACTAGTACAGGAACTAATTGACAAATGTGAACCCTGCTTACAGGCTAAGGCTTCACCAAAACCTATCCCAATTGGAGTATATCCAATTCCTAACCGTCCATTTGCATCAGTAAGTACCGACGTATTGGGACCATTACCGATAACGGAAAAGGGAAATAGGTACATTTTAGTATTCAGAGATTTTTACACTAGGTATAATATCATAATCCCTCTTCCTAATAAAGAGACAGATAGCATTATTGACGCACTAAGAAAAGTTATAGCAAATTATGGGTTTTTCGAGGTTTTACTAAGTGATAATGCCCAAGAGTTTATAAGTGAGCGTGTTAAGTTGTTCTGTAGGTTTTACAACATCAGAAAAAGAGAAGTGGTACCCTATCATCCAGAGTCACAGGGTTTAGCAGAAAGGATAAACCGGGAAGCGACTAAACTTTTACGTACCTACAGTCACACTTTAGCGACACAAGATTAGGATGAGTTACTTCCAGTTATTCAGTTGACTCTCAACAATACCTACAATGCATCCTTAGGGGAATCTCCTTTCTTTGCATTGTATGGTTATGATAGTCCTACTGAAGCACTTACTCAACCTCGCTTGGACTACAGTGAAAGTGACTTAGCCGTAAGGTTAAAACGTATAACACAGGTTAGAAATCATTGCAAGGTTAATCTAACTCAAATCCAAGATAAATACACCACTCGAATCAACTCTAAACGAAAAGAGAAGGACATAAGAGTTGGTTCACGGGTGTATGCTCGTCTTGACAAACATACTCAGATGAAAAAGCTAGACTTACCCATCTGAGGGCCGTTTGTCGTGACTAACAGGAATCGGATTACAATTAAGGAAGTTAAGTCTTCACTCGAACTTTTGTGATTCATCCCGACAAATTGATTATGAAACAATCTATTTCAATGGAAACTCCCATGAGTGACCATACTAACCAGACTAACCTTACTAACAACCAACCTAGTGATAAGAAGCCCTATAACTTAAGGCCTCGAAAATGATTGAGATATGGCTAATATTTTGAAAACCTATTATAAGTTTAAGGTTATAATATTGTAATGTGTAGTTTCTTATAAGTAGTAATAAGGTATAAGGATAAATTGTAATCATAATTGACCTTCTAGTGTCGGTGAAGTGGATTCTACCGTTCTTGATGGTGGCTGGTTTCTTGGCACTCGAAGCAGACTCACCCCCCATATCCATTAACTCCTGGCAAGGCACCGCTAGGATAGAAGGTACGTTTTTGTTATCACCCATTAGGTTGACGTTCATTTCGAGCGTCTGTGATCAATTAGTGTCAAATTTACATTTCACCCATACCACAATTAACGATCTCCTAACGTCCACGGTTTTGACAAAATCTAAAGGTAGACAAAACTTTGTACGTATAATTTCTTTCATTGTTTTTAGGTTGGAAACTACTTATCTTGAAATAATATCCTATCTAGGAAAGAATTTAATGTATGAAAATCTCCACGAGGAAATAAATTATAATTATAACAAATTGCAAATCCAATAAAGCTTGTTATGGACTAAACTTGACGCTCCAGGAGAAACCACCAGTTCCCTTGCACAAAATGTGGGCGCAGCTCGCCCTTCCACCTCACTGGAGAATACTAGTAATCCAGAAGCCTTTCTCGGAGTTGTTGCGGGATTGGCTGTAGGGGGAATAAGCGGAACTTTTTTCGGATCACTCTTTGGAGGATCTGATCATACAGAAGAGATTAACGTACTAAACAATAACATAAATAAAATCAATAAAAAGTTGAAATAACTAATGAACGGATTAATATCCTTTCAGACAATGTGGAAAAATCGATAAAGATATAAAAATTATTTTAGATAATTTGAATAAGGTAGTGGAGGGTTCAGAGAAGTTGCAAATGCTTAGTTGGAACTTTGAACAACTAAAGCAGGCTGCTGTGAACTCGTTGTTACTAATAAGGATAACAGAAAATTCACTCACATTATTACGTTCAGGAACCATAAGTTCAGACCAATTGGATATCGAAACGGCGAAAGCAGTAGTAGAGGAAGGAACCAAGATTTACCCCGACTTAGTTTTCCCCATTTCAGAACTTAATCGCAATACAATCAATGATATCATTTCTTTCATAACAATTAAAAACTTAGGTTCTGATTATTTTGTATCACTAATTCCTTTATTAAATAAAAATGAATATCAACTCGATACGTTGATACCCAATCCAATAAAAATAGACTCAGACAAACTAGTAATAGCAAACCTAAAAGAGATCTTCATGTATGATAAGGAACATTACGTCACAACAGATGTAGAAAACATTCATTCCATTAGTAGTAACACTCACTTCTTAAGACAAAATGAACCTATCTTGAGTTTTAAACATTCTTCTTGCATGCTGGAATCTTTTATGATGAATACCACAATTATTATTATTATGTTACGGTTTCATCATAGAGCTTCCTGCTTTGTTAAGCAATATCTCTCCGGAGGTAGAAAAAATGATGTGCTCTGGTATTAATTAATAGCAGAGCATCTAAAAGAGAAAATTTATGATTTCGGAAACTATAATTGATTTAAAAATCCAATTCTAGATAGGTATGTAATAAGAGGTTCAATATCAAAATGTACTCTTTCAGTTTCACTCAGTAAAGAAGACAAGGATGGGCTGTTTGATTGGAAGCATTCTAATCTCTGTTGTTGATGATCAGGGCATTCAATTAAAAAGTGAGACACGGTCATCGGTACAAGACAGTTATCACAATAGTTAGGGACTGGTCTGCCGACCATCAAGTGGCCATGAGTTAATAAGATATGTCCAATACGTAAGCGGGTCAGGATTGTTTCATGTTTACGGACTATTTGTCAAGATTAATTCCACTCCTGTACCTTATTTTTTATACTTTTCAATTTATTCGTTAAAGGGACCAAATCCCATTCTCTTTGCCAGTCTTCAGTTAGCAGTTTTCTTATGTGGGGATAATAATCTCTATGGGGAATTTCATTTATAGAGATCACGACATCAGAGTCGGCAGCTTCACGAGCCATTCTGTCTGCTTCTTCATTTTCCAAAATTCCAACGTGACTAGGTATCCAACATAGTTTTACACTGATGCCTTGTGATGCATAGGATATTAGAGTTGATTGTGTTCTGGCAGCAATCGGGTGTTTGGTATACATTTTGTTCACTAGCTGTATTGCACTACGACAATCTCTAAGTATTACTAATTCGTTGTAATTTGTATTTTCTATGGAGGTGACAGCTTTTTCAAGAGCTAGAAGTTCTGCAGTAAATGATGATGCTTCGTTTGAAATTTTTACGCTTCTTGAAAAGGTGGAGGAAAAGACTGCGTAACCTGATCCATCTTCAGTATGTGAACCATCCGTATAAATGCGGTAAGCTTCACTGTGATCTGTTTCTAAGTGGTAGTTCACCATCGCTAATAGTTGTTGAGGAGCGTAATCGGCTTTACGTATATGGAACAAATCCATGCACAAACAATCATCTAGTCTCCATGGAGGTTCAGTGATTATCACTCGTGTCATCACACGGAAATGTTGCATGTTGAGGTCAGCAATCGTTCTCTCCATCCTCACAATCATTGGGGCTCGCGAATTCGGATTAATTTGAAAGACGTGGCGGGTTAGTTCGTCGAATACAGTCTGATGAGCGACAGTGTCAGTCATGCGTTGGAGTCTCAAATAATGTTGCAGCCCAACCTTGAGCCTTCGCCTCTGAAGTGACTGTTCACCAGCGTCGTTCAGTAGACTAGGTATTGGACTGGACCGAAAGGCCCCGGTACAGAGTCTCAACGCTGCATGATGGACCGCATTTAATTTACTGATAATATAAGGTTTGGCTGATCCGTATATATGACTACCGTAATCCAATTTAGATTTTATAACACTTCTGTATATATGTAACAAAGTTAGGCGATCAGCACCCCAGTCATTACGAGCTATGTGTTTCAGAAGAGATAGAGCATCAAGACATTTAGTTTTAAGTGCCTTTATGTGTTCGTCCCAAGACAGTCTTTGATCAAAAATAAGCTCGAGGAATTCAGTACTAGATTTGAACTGAATATTATTACCAGATAAGTGGAGAATAGGTTCTTGTTGAATTCCTCGTTTATTATGAAACTGAATTGCTACTGTCTTTTCTTGAGATAACTTGAATCCATGACGAGAGGTCCATTGGTATATTTTATTTATGGCTATTTGTAATTTGCGTTGGATTGTAATTATATGTATTTGCAGACGTATAATATATTGCTAAATCATCGACGTATAGAGATTTACACACGTCGCCAGAAACTTGTGATACAATGTCATTTATGGCCAGAGCGAATAGGGTTACACTCATTATACTCCCTTGTGGGACTCCTTGTTGCTGTTCATGTATCTCCGATAGGGTTTGACCTATTCGTACGTTGAATACTCTGTTGCTGAGGAAATTCTGGACAAAATTTCACATAGGTCCCAGGACACCGATAGATTTCAATTTCCTTAGTATGTGATGTCGCCATGTGGTGTCATACGCTTTAGTTATATCGAAAAATATGGCTACCAGAGGGTTCTTTCTAGCGAGAGATTCCAGAATATCAGATTCTAATCGAGCAAGAGAATCTACACAACTTCTGACCTTACGGAAGCCGTATTGATTTGGGGATAGATGGTTATTTTCTTCCAAGTAGTGCGTAAGTCGTGCATTAACTATCTTTTCTAGCAGTTTACAAAGAGCACTTGTTAATGCAATCGGTCTATAACTTGATGGATTAGTTGGATCTTTATTAGGTTTACAGAAACATATAACAATGGCTCGTCTCCAAGCAACTGGAAACCCACCTGATAGCCATATTTGGTTATGGAGGTGTAGGAGAAAATTTAGGGCTCTCTCAGATAGGTGACGGATTATATGATAATGCAAGTTATCATGACCCGGTGCTGAATTTTTGGTTTGTTGTAATACGAATTTCAACTCAGTCATATTGATTGGGTCATTATATTCAAAAATCCTTCTCGTGGAGAAATCAATGGCAATTCTTTCTTCTCTCTGTTTTATCACTTGAAATGCATTAGAATAAGCTTCATCGCTACTAACGTTTGCGACATGACTCGCCAGTATATCTGCTACAATTTTCGGGTCTTGATTAAGAATTCCATTTTGTAGGAGAGAAGGTGGGCGATTTGGGGGGTATTTGCCTTTAATTTTACCAATCCGTTTCCAAATTTTGGACATTGGTGTGTCAGAGTTTAGGGACGAAACAAAGTCCTGCCAGTATTTTCTCCGTGCTTTACGCATCACATTCCTTGTCAAAGCTGTCATTCTGTTGAGATTTATCTTATCAAAGGGAGATTTTGTACGTATGTATCTACGTAAAGCTGATTTCCTCATGTTGTGGGTTTCCTGGCATGCTTCATTCCACCATGGAATTGCCTTTGGTCTTATTTTTCCGGATGATTGAGGTATACTGTTATTTGCGGCTTCTTGCATCACGCGTGTTATGGATGTAGTCATCTCGTTAACCGATTGATCCAGAAGTGGATCGAAGTTCCTATCTGTTAATTGGGTAAACATATGCCAGTCTGCTTTCTTTATCAAGAATCGTTTCCGTAATTCTCCAGTTGCTTCATTATCTGAGACTCTCTTCACCATTACGGGATAATGGTCACTGCCATACGTATCTTTCTCTCTACACCATTCCACCGACCCTAAAAGAGAAGACGAAACAAGACAGAGGTCTATGCAAGAAGAAGAATTTGTTTGGGTATGGATATGTGTTGCCTCTCCCGTATTAAGGAGACATGCATCTGTTTCAAGCAGTATAGATTCTACCACTCTGCCATGAGCATTTGTGGTAGTCGACATCCACAGAGTATTGTGCGCATTAAAATCTCCCATTAATATGAAGGGGGGTGGAAGTTGATGAATCAAAGAGGTAAGATCTCTCGCATTGATTTGTTCTGTTGGCGATATATAAATATTACAGATTGTTATTGGGGATGATGCATGAGTCCTGATAGCAACCGCCTCAAAGGGCGTTTGTAGAGGGACATTAAAAAGAGGTAGGGTATTATGTATTAGAGTAAGAACTCCTCTTGATGGGCGAGTTCCTGGTTGGTATTCTACTACTGGTTCTGCTGGTATTACATTGTAGTTTCTGGGTGGAAATGGGACTTTTATGCCACGGAAGGTTTCCTGTAGACATATTATCATAGGATTGTTATTAAATAATAAGACTTTAAGGTCTTCAAAATTTGCCGCGTATCCACGGCAATTCCAATATAAAACTGACATAATTACGGTTATCTTCGGTCTCTAGATCTAGATCTAGATCTAGAGCCAGATCTAGAAGCAGATCCAGAACTAGATTTCTTCTGCTTGTGTTGATAGTCAGATGTGGAATTCTGTGCACCAGAGGCTGAATTCCGTTCTCTTACGGGGGCTTGCGTCACTACCGATCCTGCCGCCAGGGATAAGATGGGTTGTGTGCCAGATGGCATTGATTTACTAGGTACCTGATTTATCGGTTGTTTACTTGATGTAGATGGCTGGGCCATCTACATCAACGCTCACAGGTAGCTTAAATGTTCCATCATTTCGTTCTTGTTGCTTTGGTTTTTTGGAATCTGTGGGGGGAGTAGACGGCCCGTCACTGGGAAACCTTCTTCTACCTCTCACGTCACTAGATTTTGGAGGATCCATATTAAGAGTTAAAGTCGTTCGAGGAGTTTGTTCTTGTGCTTTTTGTCTATCATTATTTGTGGATGTGGCCACAACAGAGGCATACGATCTCTCTGTATTGGTCAGTTTATCTACGGCCTTTTGTCGAGATTTTCTGTAATTTAACTTTTCATCTGTTTGAATATTTAATATTTCCTGAGCTAATTTGTAATAGAAACAATTAGTGGAGGATCAAGGATGGTCCTCGTGACAATTTTTGCATTTGGATGGTCGGGCGCAGGGTGTTTGTCCATGAGCCTCTTGACCACAGTTTACACAATATGATGTTTCGCTTCGGCAAGATCTGCTTCCATGTTGGAAGCCTTGGCATTTAAAACATCTTCGTGGGCGGGAGATGTATTTCCTAACATTGCATCTGTTCCACCCAATGGTGACCTCATCTGGAAGGGAGCACGACTCAAATGTAAGAATATATATATTATTAGGTATAGTTTCACCAGCTACTTTTCGGTTAGTTCTTTAGACGTTTGATACATTCTGTATTTTCAATTCTTCTAATATTTCCGCTTCCGTATAGTTACACCTGTTACGATAATAAATTGTTCCTTTTGTTTGATTAAGGAAACTATGTTTCATTACCTCAACCGGTGTATTATCCAGAGACTTAAGGGTAAGTAGTTGTCGGCTTTGTTCCTCACTTTTTACTTCTATCAGTAAATTACCATTTCTTAGTTCATCCACCATTTGGGTTTCACTCCGTTTAGTGTTTTCATAAGCTCTTTATTGGCTTTAATAACATTCAGGTTACTCAAATCACCATTACTGTCTCTATTTTTAACAGTATAAAAACGTGTAAATGATTTGGTTGTGAATAGGTCTTGAAAGATTTCTCTTTCATTCAGCTTGGCCAGCTCGTGATACTACATTAATGCCACGAGCTCGTCCTCGTCCCCTTCTATTAATTGTTGGGGACTTGGGTGGTTCACTTCCAGTTACCTCCATTGGTGTGAGAGGTGGCTGTTTCATATTGTTGTTCACATCAAACATCTCATGATGTTCAGGATCAGTGCTGATGACATTATCGGGTTTTGATAATGTTGAAGAGGATGTGGGAGTTAAAGGGTTCCCACGTCCCTGATTAGAGATTAGATTTCCATTATCAGTCCATATGGGGAGGTCCGAGTCGTTAACGGGAGGGTCAAGGAGGGGGTCCACACAATATGATTGAACAACCCCACTATCCCCCCCGCCACCACGGACGGCAACCAGGGCAGGGCATATGAGTCTCTTTTATTTTAGAGACTCTCCCCAGGGGGTATAGGGGGTTGGTTTGCCTCCCCAGCAGTAGGAACGAAGGTTTTCCCCCAAGATAGGACCTCCTACCCTGAGGGGGAAGATCAGAATCCTCTGCCTTCATTCTTTCCCACCGGTTCAGCCCATTTACGTTGGTATCATAAGAGTGTCCAGTTCAGATCAAGTGGAGTTCAGTTGTTATCTCTGGTTTGTCCGGTTGGGCATTTGTCTGGCTCCTCCATGAGGACTTCTCCAGCTTGATTGAATCTGCCGGGGTGACTGGCTAGGTCACTCCACTGGTACAACTCCTCATTTCATCGAGGAACGGAAACCCCCCGCCAATCGCCAAGGCTGCCCACCATGGGGGGGATGAATACCACAAACATGATGGAATTGTGTAGTTTTAGAGATTTAGTAGTCAATAATGGAATTTTACTTTCAGATTCTCACCAAAAACGATTATTATATTTAACGGAGTCTACTCAAATAGAGTTGCAATGCCCCACAGGCATTATTAGGGACTCATTGATTGGATTGCATTACTTACCGTTAAATTGTGACATCGTAACTGATAGAGTAGAGTGGCCAGCACGCCTGTCCCATGAAATTGACATAGAAAAATTAGTATCGAATCACACTAATCCAAATCCATTTGACATTACAAACTTACCTATATTTTCCGTAAACGATTCAACTCCCTTACACAAATCAATTGAAAAACTAATAGATGAATTGCCCTCAGATGAACCTTTCGTTATTCCATTTGATGATATGGATCTCACAATTGAGGAGGTCCAAACTTAACTCAATCGTAACTCAAGGAAGCCTAATTATATTAGTAATTATAAACTTCATTCTCATATTGGTATTATATGTCTTGAAATTCAGAGATCATAGAAATAAACCTTCAATTGATATTGAATCAGGAAATAAATTAAATCCAAGGGATTCCCTGACAATACCTTTGCGGAATAGTTTTCTTAGGATCCAACATAAATTACAAAACCTGAAAAAGGACCTAAACGAAAGTTCACTTAGCAGATTTAATTCATCTTGATCCTCAGTGAATGATAAAATAAGACAGAAGGGAAAGAAGGTACGATCTAAATTGAAAAACACTTCTATCAGAAGAAGCAGGAAGCGAGCACTTTCAATTGAATCTAATGATTCTAGTTCTTCGAATAACTCCAGGGCTTCGGTAAAATCGGTAGGAACGAATACTACCATGGAAATCTATCCCTCACTTCCTTCAACGCTGCCCTCACCTCACTTACGTACTAAATTTCAGGAAATTCCCTTAAAAGCTTATAAATGAAATAGTATTATAAGTTGGTTTCCTGCTATCGAAACATTATGTAGTATCAAGTAAGAATAATGTTAAGAATACTAACCCTAATTTACATTTAATGATAAATTTTCTTTATGTTGAATATATTGCTGATAATAAAACTATGTCGTTTCTCTGTGCGTCTTAAAATTGTTAAACATTCTGTAACTCTAACAACTTCTTAGTGAATATAAGTGTTGTATTGAAGTTGAGTTTTATTTAACTTATTTACCACCTAAGGATATAATCAAACACTGACTATTAAACTCATACTTATCTCAATATTAACTAGTAGTATCAAAGTTATTCTACTTATGATCTAAACCAGTTAATATAAGGTATGGACCAATTAAAGCTGGCCTAAGCTATGGCTCAAACACTGGCTTACTCAGATGTACTTCTACCTAACTTAACTATTATTCCTAGCCTAGCTAACCGTATCCGTGTAGGTATGCTAAGATTTTTATGTCACTTAAATATTTATCGTAATAGTGTAGTTTCAAGACAATGGATCCATATGAAGAATCGAAGTACCGAATTAAGTATTTCTTACTAATCGTTTTCATATATCATAGCAGTTTTCCGATATAGAGAACTGTTAATTTTAATACACTTTGTGTTTGAATAGATATATACTATGAGCATACTCAAGTATGCGGGCTTTTTTTTAATGAATCTTAGAATGAGTAAAAGCGAAATGCGAATATTTCTTATATAATTGAACAGTTACCCGAGGCTTACCTGTAAGGTGAAGGGTGACTTCAATTACTTCGGAAGCCATTCTTGTTCATTTTTCTGGAGTGTTCCAGAGGTGCCAACTTATGAGATGTCCACCTGCATCGGCCGTTAACTTAAGCATTCAGTATTCAAAGATCGAATCTTTTGTTGTGTATTTCTGGAGTGTTCGGACGGGAGCGCTCCGGGCGGGAAAGAACACTCCAGAAAAATGAACAAGAATGGCTTCCGAAGTAATTGAAGTCACCCTTCACCTTACAGGTAAGCCTCGGGTAACTGTTCAATTACTTATCGCCATTCTTGTTCATTCTGGAGTGTTCCAGAGGTGCCAACTTATGAGATTTTAAAGAACGCAGCAAAAGATGAGACCAACCAATTTTCAAGTATGAATTTAAAATAAGAGCATCAGAAAATTGTAACGCTGGCCCAGCCTGCGACCTTGAATATCGTCAATGGTAATATTATGGTTCAAGAAAGAACAGGCAGCTGCTGCACAAGTGCAGAGATTAAAATTAGCAATGTCGATTCCTGCCTCTTCCATAATTGCTTCAATCCGTCTACCTATTTTTGAAATAGATAGGTACTGTTTGTATGATTTTCGGAAACTTACAGAGTTGATTAGACTCTCCACGAAATCTAATCCATGTACTCTTTGAAGGTTAAATATAGACAGAATTTGAATTGACATTAAAATACCTCATTTAATCAGGAATTCATTATTTCCCACACGTGGTGTAAAAAGTAATTGAAATAGTCTCATGATACAAAATCTTTATACATCCATAACTTTGAAAGTTGGAACTTGATGTATAGATCATTGAGCTTGTACCATATCTCATTAATTAATAGGTTGAAATTCTAAAAGCAATACTTTCCAGAGGGAAATAATTTTTCAAAATTCAAAACAGAAGAAACTTCCAAGATCATTTGTACATGGGAGTGGTAAGTCTTATTTAATTTTTATTTTAATTGGTATCCAGGATACCTGCACTAATTCAATAACTAACACTCTTTACTGCAAGCGATTTCACTGTACATAATCCAGTATTATAAGAAAACTTTATATCAATAATTTACATCATTAAATTGCATGGGATCAATTTTCTGTCTACTCAAGAAATATACCACTTGTGATCTAGCTATGTTGTTTATAGAGGTTTGGCGGAAATTCTGCACTAAAAACACATGATACTGATTTTGTACCGCAAAAGGGGTAATGAACACTGTTGCACTTGGTCTTCCTAAATTTTATAAAGCCTCGTGATACTTAAACGTTAGATATCAGCTACTATTCGGTAATCCCATCAAAATACCAACTTCTTTATCAACATGAATGTTTTGATAAAAGTATATTTTTTCACAGAAAAATAAGTCTTCTAACAGACGTTGTCAAAATCTTTAACTAATACGAGAGCATGGCTGAATATTTGTAGTCTTTACAGTAAATATTTTGATGTGGACAAACTAAATGTCATTTGAAAAGGCCCTGCCAACCGGATAAAAATGGCCTTCAGTTCTAGTACATTAATGTGAGAGGTAGAGTCTTAGCATACATAATCCCATCTATTTTAAATAAAATTTAATACATTTATAAGAAATGACATTCTTCAAGTTTATGCATCAGTGGTAGCTAATTACAATACTTTGAGAATTATGGTTTATGCTTACTAAACTGATTGAAAAGATTCATATTCAACTGGAAAATCCATATTATCAGAGGTTATATAAACTCAGAGTTGAAGGCCACGTTTTCCACACTTCTCCTGATGATGAATAGAAATCTTTTCAATCGAAAGCTTGAAACCAAAAATACCTTCAACGCTTACGAAACTAAAGTAATGAAAGGGTGTCTAAATACTTTAAGCTGGATAATCATCATCAATTTCTATTCTTTTGTAAGTTACTATTGACAATTTTGAGAGCATTAATTTTAAGACGTTCTAAAATTATAAAGAATAAACCTCCCCCTTAAACTGCTGGAAGGCAGAGAGTCAACAGTTTGATAAAAAATAAAAACGTCACAATTAATAGAATTTTGCTCAAATTTGTTGCATCAATTAAAAATCATTCCTTTCTAATGATTAGGAATAAACAAAATAAAATTTCTTTCATAACTAATAACAACAGTGCTCTCTCTCTCTCTGCAACAGTCCATTCATATACGAATTCATCTATCAATGAAGTAAATTAAATAGTACGTAGACAAGTAACTTTCAGTTCTTAATTTTGCCAATATAGAATTCATGACTTAAGTTGCATGATTCACAAGTAGAGCCTTTAGCTACAAACTTACTTGAGTTAGAAATGTTTTCCAATTTCTAATATCTACGGTATTATTCTCTATATGGACAGAAAAGTAATCATCTTCAAAATCAATAGAGGCCACGAGACAAATTTATTCCATTGAACCAACTACAGTTCTTCAATGTTCTAATTAATAACGTTAATAATGGATATGCAGATTCAATGGCTTTAGATAAATTTATAAATAAATGAAGTCCTCCACGTCTTATATGAATGAGAAAACTGAACCGAAAATTATTATTCTTCTCTATGACCAATCTTCATACCTATAGACATTAATTTTTGAATTTCCAAAATAAGAAATAATTTTGAAATACAGGTTTTATGTAACTATGTGTACCAAATTTCCGGTTGAACTAGTTGTTGCTCTAGTGCAACAACGTATTCAACAGTCTTCAACTCTTCGTCAATTCCCGAGTCGCAGAAGAATTTATCGGGGAATATAGGTAATTAGGGTTTAGGGTTAAGTAGGTATATTACGACACATAGTAAACTGGCCTACTAGAAAAACTATGAACAGTCTTGAATCCTAGCAGGAGATTATCGAAATTCCCCTGTTAATTCTCTGAATCAGAGAAAAACTTAACATTGCAAATTCATTTGGGAAGAGACTGTAGGCATTAGCAAATAACTAGTAAGTTAACTGGCTTCCAGCAAAATTTTTATTGAAGAACTAGACTTGGATATGCAATTGCAAAATATATCTGTAGTGGTATTAACAGTCTGTATTTGTTAAGAAATTAATATTGGTACTTGAGACTAAAGTTCAAGTTACACGATATGTCTAGTGTTCCTTAGATGTAGCCAGTACAAGCTCGGGTCACAAATTCCCGGCTAAAATAGCTAACTAGTTGCCCTAGCTGAAAATTCATAGAGACTGTCTTCAATCATAGTAGTGAATATCGAAATCCCCTCTCAAATTGTTCTGAAACAGAAAATTTTCATAATGCGAGTTTATATGGAAGGAGACTCAATAGGCATATAGCCTGTAGCTAGTTAGTAGTCACCATGAATTTTTTATAAAGAGTTGAAAAATTATACACAATATAGCTTAGCGTATATTTGATATTTCCAGTGAAAGCACGGTCTCAAAATACCGGCTTCAAACTAACTAACTAGATTTACCTTAGTCACAAATTTTTAGGATTTCTCTTCAAAATTCCCCTGTCTATATTATATCTCTGAATCAGAGAAAATTTCACGATGTGAAGTTATTGTTAAGAGACTATAGGCATATTACCTATAACTAATTAGTAGTTAACTGGATTATTATTATTAATTGTATCCATAAATTCATGGTGCTTCTTGAATGGAATACATAGCACTATTAGCCATATCAATCTTTAAGTAGCTACCAATTATAAGCTAGATAGGGTAAAGCAGGTAAATTGCGGTACACTAACTAACTGTTTCCTCTAACCACAGAAATATCATAGCTTCAAACAATAATAAAATATAGAATGCAATTCCGCTACTTCAGATATCTGAACAAATTTCAATAAAAATTCGAAGCAAAAAGTTTTAGAAAAGTTCTTGCAAAGACTGCAATTGGACCGCAATTTACCTGTGGGACCCTAGGCAATGATTACAAACAAGTATTATTTACAATTTACGCCACTTTCTACCCGTTAAAATTTTTCATTTTGAGTATTATTGCACATATGTAAAGTTACCATATAATATAATAAGGAAGTTCAAGAAAGTTATAGTATTATACGATATATAGTGTATATTTGTTCAATCCAGTAAAGCACGGTCACGAATTTCCGGCTTGAACTAGCTAACTAGTACCCTAGTCACGAATTCTTAGGGTTTTAGTCATCAAACCTAGCAGGGGGTTATCGAAATTCCCCTGTCTATAATTTCTCTTAGTAGAGAAGAATTTCACTGAGTGAAATTTGGAAAGAGACTCTATAGGCATAGCTAAGCCTATAGCTAGTTAGTAGTAAACTGGTAGTCACCAATTTGTGACGAAAATTTTTAGAGAGTTGAATAGTTACTAGATATAGGGTCAAGCAGGTAAATTGCGGCACGCTAATTAACTGCGGCCTCTAACAAAAGAAACATCATGGTTTCAAAACACACGTTAAAAAATAATATTAATAAATTATATTATTCACCGCGCTTCTTTTGATATCAATGCAACATTTCAATGTAATTTGGGAGCCGCAATTTACCTATGTGACCCTATCGTATTTTTGAGATATCCAGTTTAAGCACGGTCACGAATTTCCGGCTTTATCTATTCTAACTAGTAACTCTAGTCACGAATTCTTAGAGTTTTAGTCATCAATCCTAGCAGGGGGTTATCGAAATTCCCCTGTCTATAATTTTTCTCTTACTAGAGAAGAATTTCACAATGTGAAATTTGGAAAGAGACTCACTCTATAGGCATAGCTAAGCCTATAGCTAGTTAGTAGTTAACTGGTTAGTAGTCACCGTAAATTTGGGACGAAATATTAAGTGAGTTAGTTATACACGATATAGCGTATATTTGCAGTGTAAGCACGGTCTCGAATTACCGGCTTTGAACTAACTGACTAGATTTACCCTAGTCACGAATTTCTAGGGTTTGTCTTCGGTCCAGCAGGGAGTTATCGAAATTCCCCTGTCTGTGAAGTTATTGGAAAGAGACTATAGGCATACAACCTATAACTAGTTAGTAGTTAACTGGCTCACTTAAAAACTATCAGCAAGGCCTGTTTTCAAGTACCACGCAAGATAGGTAATTTTTTAAAATTTATAATAACGAGCAAAAGTGGCTAAAATTGTATATCCTATAGAACTAAAAGAAAAGCTATAATAAAAACACTTATCTGTATACGAGAACATCTAGGCTTGTGCACGCACAACTAGACTTTAAGCCTAGGGGAGCAGGAAAAAACACACACATGTTAACGCACCGAATGCAAATGGCGAACTGAATGCTTAAGTTAACGGCCGATGGAGGTGGACATCTCATAAGTTGGCACCTCTGGAACACTCCAGAATGAACAAGAATGGCGATAAGTAATTATTTGTGAACAGTATACTTGATCGATTTAAACTCTGATTACGGTGATATGTTATAAAACATTAACAATTTAAAGTAATACCAGATTTTTTAAAATTTAGTTCGGAGAGTTCCTTTAACTCCCAAGCCGATCGGGGTAGTCACCACGGCAGTCAGGGAGCAGCGAGAGCGCAAAGTGGGAGCCAAACTGACCGCTTTGGGGGTTAATTCAACTCCGTTGTGACTGCGCAGAACTACTCTGAGCTCCTACTCCTATTTGCCTAGCGCGCTGTCTAACTGCAGATGCACGGCGCTTAGCCAAAACTAGTGATATAATATTACAGTCGTGGTGTTTATTTCGACGAACGCAACCTTTTGTTATAGTTCGGCAACAAAAGTATTTTTTGTGTAAGAAGATAGTTTTAATTAACCAGAGAAATTTAAACAAAAATTTTATTTTATTTTTGGATTCCTGAAGCCATTGTCTAAAAATCAACAGAATGATATTCAAAAATTAGAGAGGGTAAGAAAGGAATATTATAAGGTTACTGTAGTGGCAAAAGATATGAAGTTCAATCACCTGGCGGAATAAGCATATTCCTACCACTCGACAAAAAAAATCACCAAAAATGCTGAGAGACCGCAGCAATTAACTTCTGACGTTCCATATGACCTCTTCTATAATGAAATGAGAAGAGTTACCTCAATGATGAAATTGAAGGTAACTACATGAGTCAACAAATTATGCTTAAAAAAACACAGGAGGTCATTTATCACCCTCAAGTCCTTACGGTAGCGAGAAAATCGCTTAATTATTGTCCTAGGCCGACGACCATCATCACCCAATTCTATCCTCAAACGAACTTGAGTGAGCTGATTATGTTTTTGCATCTCTAGCAACTCTTCCTCATCAACTAAGTATGGCATATCTGAGTAAGGATCCAACTCACCGGCAGCTGTCAACGCAAAGATCTGTGGTACACTCACTTCACCAGGTAAATTCCGAAAATATAATAACTTGGTACCAACAATAACAGTGGAATGTGCCATATCTAATGATATACCATGGGCGACCATAAGATCAGCTCCAAATACCATACAAACTTGCATACAAGCGTCATCAACAACAACAAATTCATTGGTGAATTCGAATGAATCAAAATTTATAACCAAAGTAGTCCTACCAATAACTGGATTACTACCAGTTCCAATACCAACGATGTCCATACCATCAGCCTTGGTTAGAAAAGCTCTTGAAGCAGCCAGTACTCCCTGCTGCACGCAGCTAACCTGAGCTCCAGTGTCCAACAACACGCATGCATCCAGTTGACCAATCTTCACCAAGATTGTAGCCTCGTGGCAACGTGGATGTTTCCCACACCTTGCATCTTCAGTAACCCTCTCCAAATCTGAAAAGTTCAATCCAGAGTGCTCAGTAGACAAAAGGTCAACTTCGGCACTTCCATCCGCATTAGGTACTTGATTGATCCTTGTAACTGATGGTGAGAAAGGTATACAAGGAACCCTGTAACTAACCGTCTCAATCAACGGGTTAAAATGTACGCCAGCTAGACATTGTACATGCACTCGAGGACAGTCACTAGAAACTTCTGAAAAAAGTGAAACATGAATAACTGGTATAACACTACCAACATGTACGAATACTACGCATTTAAAGAAATGCGAGAAAGAAGAAGATATTACCTCAAACAGGAGTTGACCAGGTTCGAGCATTACCTTCAATATACGGGAGAGACAGTAATCCCTTACCAGAAGATAACCATCCAGGTCCCTGATCAACTCTTCAACCAAAAGTGTCCGATGAGCAGAAATCGAATCAGGCAATGGTTGACAAAACGTCTGAAAACTAGCCGCAACCATCAAACTGTCTACCAAGGAATCCCCTCCTCCAGGTTCAGGTTTCGCCAGCACAAGCCCTTGTGGAAGATCCCCCATAGTAAGGGCTTCACTAGTGTCTGAGACAGGCGGAGAATGTTCCATCCTCGACAAGGCATCAGCGGCTGTATTCTCTCGACCGGGGGTGTACTTGATGACAAAACTGTACTCACTAAGTTCCCCAAGAGTTCTGGCGAGCCTCATATTCGCAATCTGCAAATTATATAGATGAAGTAAGGGGCGATGATCAGTGTGTATAACAAACTCAATACCAAAAACAAAGGGTCTAAATGTACGAACAGCCCATCTAATGTCAGCTAATTCTCTTTCTAAGGTGCTATATCGCAATTCAGTTTCGTTTAAAGCTACAGATGCGTATGCAATCATTCTAAATATACCACCTTGAACCTGCGCCAAGCATGCCCCTAGCCATACCCAGAAGCATCCGTGTGCACTAGCAGCGGTTCGGCCCCATCGCTGTAATCTGGATAGGCCAGCGTCACTTCCTTCACCTTAAGCTCCTTGAGTGTATTGAATGCCACGTCCATTTCTTCGGTCCACTCAATGCTGGCAGTCTTCTTCTTATCCCTTCCACCTGTTGCGTGACTAAGGGGACGCATAATGAGGGAACAGTTAGGTACAAATTTACGCTGAAAGTTTAGCAAGCCCAAAAATTCTCTCAGCTGAGTTTTGGTTTTGGGTTGAGGGAAGTTGGCAACAGTTCTTACATATTATTCGGGCTTACTTAACCTGTCAACACTGACAACATGGCCTAGAAATTCAATAGTCTTGCAGAACCACTTACACTTTGCCAAGTTTAACTTCACTCCATGTACCTTCATAGTTTGCAGGACCTTCTCAAGAAGATGAAGATGCTCCTCGTAGCTCTCTCCCATGGTCAGCACGTCATCAATATAAACCACCACCTTCCTCCAGGAAAAACCAATCAAAATCTTTTGCATAGTACGCTGGAACGCAGAAGGGGGCATTCTCCAATCCGAAGGAGAGTCTCTTGAATTGCCAGTGACTGCGTGGGATTGAAAATGCGGTATACTGACGAGATTCCTCGTCTAGTGGTACCTGATAGTATCCTTTTATCATGTCCAAGGTTGTGAAGTACTGCACTCCATGAAGTCCAAACACAGCGTCACTCAGGTTTGGTAGAGAAAATTTGTCTGGTCGAGTAACGGCATTCAACTTCCGATAGTCAACACAAAGTAGAATGCTACCATCCTTCTTCCTGACAGGAACTACTGGACTTGACCAACCAGAATTACTGGGTTCAATGATGTCCAGAAGCTCCAGTTCCCGGCACTGCGTGTGTATCTCCTCAGTCACCTTCTCTGGAAACCTCCTCGGCCGTTGATATATTGGATTATAGTCCGTTAATTCAAATTTATGCGGCGCAGCAGCATCCAACCTTCCTACTTCACCATCCCTTCCGAACACATCTTTGTTTTTTGAAAGCAACAAACGAATCTCTGCCTGTTCTCCGTCTGACAAGTGCTCCTGAAGCTCCACTGACGACAGGTCATCCTCCCCACTAGAGCAAACACCAGGTATCTTCATCATGACGATATTCACGCTCTTCTCCTGAACTAATTCATCGTTATTCACAACAGATGAAATTGTGCCAATAATTCCAGAACGCTTCAGATGCTCAGACTTCACACCATTGTTCACAAGAAGAACAGAAATGTCTTCCAAGTGGCCGGTACCAAGCCTGATACCAACTGCACGTAGGATAAAGAGGCTACCTCATCAATGAACATCACTTCGTTTGCCTCTCCGTTACAGTCGCGGCTCCCATCGGTTGCCTGAGGAAACTTCCAGCTCGCGTTCACTCTATTAGTTTCACCCTTCTTCATTGAAGTTGATTCACTCAGAGTGACTTGAATTATTGACCAAAGCACCCTACAACAGCCATCTCTGTCGACAAAACAATTCCATAAAGTATTATCATCAAATACCTTAGACAATTTTCTCCTACTCAAGTCTATTAGAAGGTTATTTTGTTTAATACATGATACTCCTAATATCACAAGATTACCAACATGTTCATTTTTCATAACTAAAAAACTACACTGGTTTAAATGAAAACCATGCAGACTGAATGAGAGACTCACCTTTCCTAGAGGACTCACCGGACCTCCAGATCCAAACCCTCTTATGGTGACATTGTCTACAGTCTCGTAGTCAATACCGGATGTTATAACCAATGACTCAGGCACCATGTTCACCTGAGCCCCACTGTCAATTAAAGCCTTATGAACAATCATACCGATGTTCACATTCGTGACGAACCTATTCTCACACATACCTGCGAAAATCAGACTCCTATGGTTAGGTTGTTCACCAGAAGTTAATGATGGATCCGTAGATTCGTCGTTGTCAGAAGCTTCTTCTGACGAAGGTTGTTCTGCAGTGTTTTTTTATCACACATCCTTCTCCTGAACAAAACTCTTCACCCCTTGTTTCTTTAGAAAAACATTCCTCTTCATTTTCCATAGCCACCTTAGTCTTCAGGTAATCTTTCCTATCTGGAAGTGGGATTGCATTAGGGAAAGTGAGCAATTGGTTGCAATGCCCTGAGGTGAGCTCACCTGACTCAGAGCTTAATAGTTTAAAGGACTATTTGGAGATGTACGATCAGCATTTTGGTGATTTCCTCTGACCTTATAACAGTCTGACATCCAATGGTTAGCATCACCACAAGCCAGACACCTCTTTTGTTTTGCCTGACACCTTTCTTCAGTGTGTCCAGGCTTGTGACACCACTTGCACACCATATTTCTTCTGCCTGTTGTTGGACTATGTCGAGCCTGACGTCTTTCACCTCTTGAAGCGAGATCCCTCCGAGAAGGACTCTCCAACTGCTTATTCTTCCTGGACACTGCGTGTGACGACTGATTACGTTTCAGACCAACCAAGTTAAACCAAGTGTGTCTCTGAACAGCACCAAAGACGGGAAGGGTGGTTCTACTCATCTGCTTCATACTCATGAACAATGGAAACTCACTTTTTCCTTCACGTTCACCTTCACTACCGTCTTCTTCCTGTCGTACTGCTCTGCTAACCGCTTCCACTGTTTCCAAGACAATTCTTCATAATTAGTGACGCTGAAGATACTCTCTGCATTCTCAATTTGAAGCACAAGCGTCCTAAGTGACGTTTTCTTGAACTTCTTCTTCAGTTGGTGCTTGAGCTCGGATGGAGAATCTCTGAAGGACTTTGTCGCAAGCCGTTCCAGACGCAAGCAGTTAATACCACAAGTGTCATCTGGATTCATAGTGGCATCGAAAAAGCTTCGCCTCGTGGTGTCTCTTGAATCAACAAGCTGTGATCTATACCAGTTTAGTAGTGCAATCGTCAGACTGCTAAACTCCATGCTCCTCCCATTCAACGCTCGAAAAGCAGCCTTCGCTGATCCTTCCAAGTATCCTTCAAGATGCGAGGCCTTCTCTTTCTCAGTTCCGTCGTACCTGGAGTCAAAATACCTCTCATAAGATTTGAGGAACTGAGAGAAAGACTCGGGAGAGGAAGGGTTAAATGGTACCGGGGCTAACACTTCCCTCTTGCGTCCTAGTTCGTGCAATGCCTGCAACAAAACAGACTCTTCATTGTCAGACCTACTACTCCTGTTGATTCTACGGTTGCGTCCCCTTGAAGACTTTTGACAAGATGAGTCATCATCAGAGGATTTACTTTCATCCAATGGAGTTTTGGGTAGAGTGCCGCCTTTATTGAAGAGACCCATAATCTTGGGCTCTATCTATCAGATACTCAGGCGTCTTCTCCGATGAGGGGAAAGGGACATCAGGATCCTTCCTATGGTAAGTCTCATCATCTATTTTGACAGACCAAACTTTGCTTGACAAAATCTGTTCGAAGACATCTCTCCACCATGCGAAGGTCTTCCGAATGGGAAAGTGGCACCCATTTCCATCAAGAGGCTCCCCCATGTCCTTAGATAAAAGCTTACCGATGATATTCATTCGATAAGACACCCCTGAACCATATTTACCTGGTGAAGGAAGAAAAATCTTTCGAAAAATATCAATACAGGGGAGTAACTCACGAGTTTCCGGTATATCAAAAAAATATCCGGCTATCAATTGATCACGTATGGCAGGTCGGTAAAATTGACCTAACATAACTTGAACTCTGACCAAAGCCCTCAAGACAGTTTCCTGCTCAGTTACCCTTTTCTGCAACTCCGCAGATAAAACTCGCCGGTCATTCTTCAGTGCGTCAACTTCTTCCTTTAGTTTGTGAAGAGTCACGATCAGCTCCGAATTCTGAGCATCGAAACCATTATCAGCAGTCTCAAGGGGCCTTTACACGGTAAGTGCTCAGTGCCACTTTGTGGTGACACTGCTCTATGCCACGCTCACTTTGCTACTTGCCCCACCCTTTTTGGAAAAACTTGGTGGTGACCAAGCTATCGCTCTGAGAGCGAACGCTCACCACAAAGTGCCACTGTCTGTCAGTAGCGATTGCCAAACAATCAACAACCCCATTCATTGGCCTAGTTGAAGAGCACCCATACCTATGGAAAATAAAATCTAAAGATTATAAAGATGAAACACTAACAGCGTTAGTGTTTAATAGCATATTATATGCTAAGCACGATACCAAAGTATCAGTGCCCACTAAAGCACATTCTGCTCGTGTAAAGGCGCTGAGCTAATTGGTGGGCAGTGTGGTGAAAAAGTGTGGTGAATAGTGTCACTGACCAGTGCTCGTGTAAAGACCCCTTCAGATTGCACCACGAGACTCTCAGGGAATTCAAAGTTATCATTACTGGCCATGGCAACTAGAGCAATTTAACCAAGACACACGAACAAATATATATACACACAAAAAAAAAATAGTATTACAAGTTATTCACAGGGAACAATTTGTACGACAAAAATTTCAAAACAGTAGAAACGGAACAAGGTAACACAATTTATTCATATAACATTATAACTTAAAACGCAAAAAATAAACCACGAAAAATAACATATATACAAAATTTTCGAAGTGTATAAAAAATCCAAAAAAATTAGTAGCTGGGAAAAATAAATAGACCTGATTAGTGATTAAACACAGTAAGTTATTAATAATTTACCGGAAAAGCAAGAACCAATGGTGAAGTTAAACAGTCGAGCAGTAGTTGTCCCTGGTCTGGGCACCAGGAAAATTTCCTATATAGTGCCAAAAGATATGAAGTTCAATCACCTGGCGGAATAAGCATATTCCTACCACTCGACAAAAAAATCACTAAAGGATACAAAAATTAAATAACTTCAAATCTAAACTACTCTATTAATAGGAAAATATATACAAGTAAACATGTACATTAAGAGCAATGAAAATGAACTAAATATAATAAAGGTAATGAAAATAAACTAAATATAATAAAGGTAATGAAAATAAACTAAATATAATAAAGGTAATGAAAATAAACTAAATATAATAAAGGTAATGAAAATAAACTAAATATAATAAAGGTAATGAAAATAAACTAAATATAATAAAGGTAATGAAAATAAACTAAATATAATAAAGGTAATGAAAATAAACTAAATATAATAAAGGTAATGAAAATAAACTAAATATAATAAAGGTAATGAAAATAAACTAAATATAATAAAGGTAATGAAAATAAACTAAATATAATAAAGGTAATGAAAATAAACTAAATATAATAAAGGTAATGAAAATAAACTAAATATAATAAACGCACTGAAAATAAACGCAATGAAAATAAACGTAACGAAAATAAACGTAACGAAAATAAACGTAACGAAAATAAACGTAACGAAAATAAACGTAACGAAAATAAACGTAACGAAAATAAGCGTAACGAAAATAAGCGTAACGAAAATAAACGTAACGAAAATAAACGTAACGAAAATAAACGTAACGAAAATAAACGTAACGAAAATAAACGTAACGAAAATAAACGTAACGAAAATAAACGTAACGAAAATAAGCGTAACGAAAATAAGCGTAATCAAATAAACGTAATCAAATAAACGTATTCAAATAAACGTATTCAAATAAACGTAATCAGATAAACGTTAACTCAAAGAAATTATACTAAAAAAATGAAATGAACGAAAAATAATTAGTAAGTCTAGTTACACTTTACCTAGTTAGGTAATACGGTAGTAAGGCGTAGCTCGAAATAAATCAGTCAGGTCAGTCGAATGGAAAACAAAAGTAAATAAATTTAAACTCAAATTAATTAATGTGAAATAATAATATGAATTATGAAAAACACAGAAATAAGGAGTTCAACAAAAAAATAAGAATAAATGAATAATAATAAATAAACGGAAACTCAAAGTTGAGAGCTAAACAAAAAAATAAGGTGATACTAAGATTTAATAGGCGATGCAAAAAAACTGGTTGTGCACGAAATCAATGCACAAATATTATGCACAAATCGTATTCATGAATATTATGCATGAATATTATGCACGCAAGGGTGGCGCCACCTTGTGCAAGGTGGTGCACAAGGGTGGTGCACAAGGGTGGCGCACAAGGGTGGCGAACAAAGGTGGTGCAAAAAGGGTGGCGCACAAAGGGTGGCGCACAAGAGTGGCGCACAAGGGTGGTGCAAAAAGGGTGGCGCACAAGAGTGGCGAACAAAGGTGGTGCAAAAAGGGTGGCGCACAAAGGGTGGCGCACAAGAGTGGCGCACAAGGGTGGTGCAAAAAGGGTGGCGCACAAGAGTGGCTCACAAGGAGACGCACTAGTAAAGACTAGATTTGTGGGAAACCAGCCACGCTCCACAAGAAATGATGGAGCTGAAAAAGAAAATAAAAGATAATGCTAATACATAGTATTACATACTAAATTGTTAAATAACTTTAACTCTCGTAATACAAGGGACTTAGATAATTTCAAAGACTTGACGTGAAACGGTACTATTGGCCCATGACTGGCCTTCCCCACAACAGCGACAATGGCCAACAGAACCAAATAGGCACTCTTTTAGGCCTTTAACAATAACCACACTTTAATTTACTAACAAGTGAACACAAACTGCTTGGACAGTACAAAAAATACGGGAATGCTAACTCCGACCATGTAAATATCATACTGAAATACACAAACACAGTCATTAAAAATTCACCAGTTCATAAATTTTAGTCACTTGCACTATTAACATCTATATAACACAAATCACGGGAACACCTATATATTAGACATCATAGTTCACGTATTTATACTGACTAACATAATTCAAAATACATCCTACCTAAAGCTTTCAAATCTCACCACCAAGTGCCGTAACTTCAAGTACGGGGTTCACCTACTAAGGTACTTATAATTTTTGGAAAAAAAAAACAAGTATTGGCAGAAGGAACGATTACTCACAATTATAATAAAAAAATACTAAGTATTTTAATACAGGAGAATATCGGCTCACAACATTACTATACAGGTTGAAAATCTGCTGTTTCATTGTGTTTTCCTGGAATATATTTTATTTGAAAATCAAATTCACCAAGTTCTTTCATGGTTCGTTGAACTCTTGAACCGTGGATTTCCATGTTGCTCATATAAACCAGGGGTTTGTGATCCATGTACAATGCGTATGGAATTCCACTAATGAAAGACTTGAAGTTTTCACATCCCCAGCGTATTGCTGCTAATTCACGTTCGATTGTAGATCAGCCTTTCTGAGTTTTCGAGAAGCACATTGATCCGTAGCCGATCACCTATATGTAGCATCTACATATAGCTCTAGCTTCAGCTACTCAGATTCTGGACAGTTATCTGGGTAGGTTAGCATGACATCATCACTAATCTCTTCTTTCAGTCTTCTAGAAGCTGCAACCCTATCACTTGTCCAATCAATCTTAGCTCTGACAGTGGCTTCATTATTTCAGCACAATTGCGGATGGATTTTCTTTGGAAATTCACTAAACCTAGGAATTTCCTTAATTCTGTAACTGTCAGTGGATGTGGGAAATCGCTTACCTTTTTAACATGATCATTTGATTTGCATATCCCTTCTTCACTAATAATATAGCCAAGAAATTTCACCTTTTTACGAGCCCATTAACATTTCTTTACTTTTATCTCCAGATTAGAATTAGCCAGAGTGTGGCTAATTCTCAACTAACCTTAAATGTTCCTCCATCGTTTCAGACATTATCAGAATGTCATCTATATAGACTATGACATTGCTGGACTTGATGGGAGAAATTACCTGCTGTATCATCCTTTGGAAGGCTATTCCAGCGTTCTTCAATCCGAAAGGCAACTTCTTGAACTGGAAGTGGTTCTGTGGCATACTAAATGCGGTAAGCTCCTTACTCTCCTCATCTAATCTCACTTGGTAATATCCCTTAATGAGATCTGAGCTTGTGAAATACTTCATCTTGTGGGATTTATAAATACATTGGTTTAAATTAGGCATTGGAAAGATGCTGAATTTAATTTACTATAATCGATGCATAATCTTAGTGAACCATCAGGTTTCTTAACTGGTACACGGGGTGAAAACCAATTTGAATCACTGTATTCTATTTTATCATTTGCTAGTAATTCCTCACATTGATTTTCTATTTGTTCATTTACAGGTTGTGCAAAGTGCCTGGGTTTCTGTCATATAGGAGTATGGTCACACAATTTAATCTTGTGGAGCGCTGTCTTAGACTCTCCTATATCAGTATAGTTTGTACTAAGTGCACTATTTGTTCTCATCAGCATTTTATATATGTTATCCTTTTCTGTGCTGTTCATCTTTTCCAAACTCACTTGTTTTTCTAGTTCTTCTCATGTCCACTGTTCTAGGTCTTTGTTATTTTCTCTTCTACCAGCATTGATATGGTCCCAATCATTCCATTTTTCTTCACTTTCCTTGATTGTTTACTGCTATTTCCACAAATAATCTTCTTTTCCTCGTTATTAACAATTCCATCACGAAATACAGTGCACCCCATATTCTTGCCTTCAAAATACCATTCTCTTCCACAAAGATTAATGTAATGTGTATATACTGGCAATAGTTGAGTTTCTTGTACCATAATGTTGATATCTTGAGCTCCATAAATAGGTATATTTGAATAACTTGCCAGATCAATTTCATTTGCCTCTTTCACGGTTATTAGGGCTCTTATATTTTCTCTTGTTGCTATTCTTAAACTTTTCTTCTCCAAATTCACAAAAATATTATTGTTTTTAAGAAATCTAACCCTAAAATAGCATCATGTTCTAAGCTTTCATCAACAATAGGATTTATAGAACATTTAATTTTTAATTCATAAAACTTTAGTTCCACTTTGCATGTTCCTTCTGTTCTTATTTTATTCTTTCCATAACCTATCACCTCTATTGCCTTCCTTTCATTCACATCTATTTTTAATTCTTTGACAATTAAATATTTTATGAATGAAAAGGCTGTGTCACTATCTATCATTGCTAAAATCCTTCTATTTCCAATTTTTAACCTTATTTTGAACAAATTTGTAGGTGCCAAATGGTTAATAAATAAAAGTTCAGCCACATTCTCACCTTCTGTATTCTTTCCATTCAAGACTTCAGTATTTTCTTTACACGTATCTTATTCTGAGGTTTCTTCCATTTGTTCTTCCTCCAGTGTTTCCTCGCAAACACCAAAGGATTTCAGTTTAAATGACTGTCACTACCTTCACGTCTTGTGTTGTATCCTCTGTTGAAGCTGTCATCACTTGTTTGTTGTCTATATCTGTTTCTCTTAACATGTGAGTATGAGGGATTTCTATACCTTTTTTCTTCATAAAATGATGACCTGCAATTTCTAGCGTAGTGTCCACTGTCCATTTTCACCACATATGTAGCATATGCTCCTTTCTTCCCTCTGCATTCGTTTACAGTATGGCCGAATCTTCTACGGTAAGAACACTTATTCTCATTGTTCCATTCAATATTGAATGTCTATTTTAAAATTAGCATATTTAGGTTTCAATGATAAAAAGTAGCATATTTTATTCAGTTTTAAAAGAACTTGCCTCTATCGTAGAAATTTTAGCCAAAATTGTTGGAACAAAATTATGTAATCATAGCCAGGAGGATAGGTTCATTATGTGTATGGATATTGCAGAGGATAGAGCAAGGATTTAGTAGTAGAGACTAGAAGTAGGAGTTGTCAGAATAATTTGTGATGTGCCTCTAGCTCCAAGTCCGGAACCCAATAAATCCTGGGTTAGTAATTAGGAAACTAGTGATATTTAAAGTTTTAACTTTTGCTTGGTATTGCTTAACTAGTTCTCTGATTTAAAACGTTAACCTTGTGTTTGAACCTATATTCATTCTATTTGTTAGTTTTCTAATACCTAAGACTCTTTAATAAATTTCAGAATCAGTTGTCCAACACTGCATATCGTTCTCTTTACCGGCTAGCTAGGGGCAAAACCGCCCGAACACTCATATTCAGTGTTTTGGTCTGGCAGAGTATTCTCATTCCGTCTTGAGGCTTCTTGGTATCTCCTAGGCTGATCTTCACAATCACTTTCTTCAAATGATGCTTCTTTTCTTTTTGCTTTCTAATTGGATGCCGAAGTCTCTGATAGTAATTCTCAGCTCCGTCATTATAATGGTTCCGTTGCTTCTTTTCCATCTGCTTTCTAAAGTTTAGTGATAACAAGGTCATCTTCATCACTGCTGTCCTTTTTACTATCTAACTCACACATCCTTGCACATTTATGCATTTGAGTCCAGGTTATCGTTCTATTTTTCAGCTTGTAACTCAGAATTTGTGAGTTTACCATATGCTAAACAGATCTAGGTAGTGTGCTCCTAAATTTATCAATAAGAGTACCACTGGTCTCTGATTTCTTATCAGGATATGCTTTCTTGAACATACAGTGTGTTTTTTTTCTTTTGCAAGACTTTGAGCCCCCACTAGGAATATTTGTAACAATGATTTAGAGGAAATAAATATATTTTCGTGAAGATAAGGCTTGGTACTTACATTTCATGTTATACAAACTTATTTGAAACTCATTGAAAATACTTCTAAAGGCTATCTATAGAAGGTGTTGGAAATGACCGCCGGAATCCTGTAGTCAAAGTCTTGTGCTCTTCAAGACGATCTTCGAGTCTTCGTCACCTCATCATCAAACATCTTCACACACTAAATTCTATTATATCATGAATGAATTGAGATTTTTCCGAATACAAAATATTTAGTGTTTTAGCCCAGAAATGGAATTAAAATCTTATTGAGTGCTCACCAGAAGATCTCAGTGTCTCTTCTGGTAATTTGTCCTTGAAATTTTTCTTCAATAACTTCTTAGCCACTCTAGTACAATGAGATGGAGCATCATCTTCCTCCCACTAGAGTCTGCGTCATATTGCAGTGGCTCAAAAAAGATTGCCACACTTTGTCTTTCAGCAAAGCCATGTTATAGGAACCATTAACAGTCACAAGGGCCGTCGTCATCGATGAATGCTTGGGCAATAGAATTTTCCGTCCACAATCGCAACAGATATCATTACTTTTTTTGTCATTTCTATAGTATCATTCGACTATATCATGTGGATTCTCATTTGCAAATTCTGACGCAGCAATAATTAAGACGTTGACGAAGAGCATCTTGAAGCGCGCAAGACTTTAACTACATGATGCTGGCCACCATTTTCAACACATTTTGTAGATAGCCTTTAGAAGTGTTTTCAATGAGTTTCAAGTTAGTTTGTACTACATGAAATGTAAGTACCAAGCCATATCTTCCAGAAAATAAATTTGTTTCTTTTAAATTCTTTTTCAAAATATTCCTAAAAAGAAAAAAACACACTGTAGTTAACATCCTATTGTCATACAAAGATAAAAACTACCCATTGCCGATCTTCACGTCTTCAAATTTATTCTTAGCCTTCTTTCTTCTTACTTCTTCCTCTTCATCATACCATTCCAGTAATATTCGTTTCACAGTATTGTAGCTCTTATTCATTTGCCGAACAGATTGAAAACCTTCTAGTGTCTTCTCTTCTAGGTGCTTCTCTAACTCACTAATCCATAGATCTCTTCCTCCCTAAAAGTTCTCCCTGCAGTAATTTTTCCCACAACACTTACAATAATTGTATTTAGTAACAGGTTTTACAATGCAGGTGCATGGGGCTGTAATGAAGTAGATTCTGATAAGTTTATATATTATTGTAGACTTGACAGCATAACAAAGGAACAGCTAACAGACAAACCAGGTCCCAGTTACTCATGACCTCATCTTGAACACATATCTCAATCTTTCACACTTTACAAATTGACACAATGTTCTGTCGTGGCCGGTAAATTCCACCGCGGGAAGTTCCCCCGTGGAAAGTTCCACCAGGAAGATTCCACCGCGGAAGATTCCACCATTTTCAAAAAAATACACAAATACACAGTATAAAAAGTTTATTTTAAAATGTATTTCTAAGTCTAGGTAAGTGATAATTATAAATGATCATATCTTCCTTTTAAATATAAAACAATCAATAATCCATCATATGTGCATTTCTCACCCATCCGCCTGGTAGATAAAATTATCTGTCAGCTGGTGTACCATTTAGAAATATTTTCCACTCCTGTCTGTCATTATATAGTTTGTCTCTCACTACTTCTTCATGTCATGTTCTCCTCCTCCCGAGGGCTCTGTCCACACCCTCCATCCACCGCTTTCTAGGTCTTCCAACCGGTCTCCTCCCTGCAGGCTGCCACATAAAATACTTTCTCTGCTTACTTCCCTCCTCCATACGCATCACATGTCCATACCACCTGAGTTTAGCTATCTCGAAATGGTGTGACGTTAAGCAGATCTCTAATTAAAGTATTTCTCATCTTGTCTCTCCTAGTCACTTCCATGATGAGCCTCAATACCTAATCTCCGCCGCTTGGAGTATTGACTCGGTTTTCGAGGTCAATGACTACACCTCAGAACCATACATCAATATAGGCTTAAGAATACTGCTGTAGATGATCAATTTACACTTTCTTGGAATGTGGCGATCTCTGAGCAGTAGGTAAACCATGTCCACATTACTATTGTATTTAGCAATTCTGTTGTTTATCTCTAACTCTTGTAAGTTTGTCTCTCCGACATTAACACCCAAATGTGTATAGTTGTCTGATTATGAAAGTTTATTTCCTCCCATGTATGTATCGCATGGCACAGAGTGACTTTAAATCATTACCACCACTGTTTTTCCTTGCTTTGTGTTTATCTTAATTCCATTCAGCTCCATACCGTTCCACCATCTGCTTGCAACTACCTGGAGATCTTCCACAGAGTCAGCTAAGACCACCACATCATCCAAATACATCATGGTTTCCTCTCCGTGGTATTCAACACCCACATCTCTCAAGCATTTGTCTATAAATATAATGAACAGGAGAGGGGATAATACGTCTCCCTGTCTTACTCCTGATGTAATATTGAAGTGGTCGCTCTCTATTCCCTGTGTCTTCACTCTACTGCTACTGTTGGAGATTTTCCCTTCACATAAACTTATGTGCGAGCCGCTTGCAGTTAATTTCTAAATGGATGGACAAACTCAAGTAAAATAAATGTAACATAAATCTTAAAGTTGATTGAGTCGCCCTGAAACCAATAGATCGCTGCAAGCGCTCTGTTCTTTAATTCTAAACTATATACTGCTGTCAGTTTTATTTCCTGACCAGGTGACTTCACATACAAAATTCAGATGTCGCCTGGTTTGTTGGATGCTGCTACAAATTACCACCAGTAGCGGCACTTATGACATGGCTCCTATTTAGCATAACCTTTGCAACTGATAAAAAATATTAAAACAACTGGATCACCCAACTACCCACATTTCCAATCAATGAGACTCTTATCTGCAATTTGATGCAGTAGCGACATCCAAATGATTGCTGGGCAAAAGCGATACAGCTTAATCACGAAGTCAGTGATTATTACCATGGTACCCTAAAGGAGAGAGGATGGGAAGCAGTGGAGACTAGACGGTAGACAGCAACACATCATCGGATTTCTCACAGTCTTCTAGACACAGAGGGTAAGCTTGCTTTTCGAGTTCTATTTGCGTAGGGGTGCACTTAGTAATTCGTTTTGCTCCTCTAAAAATAATTTTCAATAATTTAAGTCTTTGCCAACCTAACCCTATAAAATTACTTTAAAATTCAATAATGAAAATTTGATTAATTTAAACTTTACCCATTTAGAAATTAACGTTGCGGAATATCTTAAATTAAAATTGCTAAATTAAAATTGCTAAATTAAAATTGCTAAATTAAAATTGCTAAATTAAAATTGCTAAATTAAAATTGCTAAATTAAACTTAAGTATTAACTCTATAAAATTGCATAGTATATAACGAATGCTAATTTTATGACTTTCCGCAGCAACTGTTCCGAATTGGCTTCCTAGTTCCAGACACCGTACTGAACTTCTTCACGGTGCCACAGTTTTACCAGTCCTATCTTCAACGAAATACATTGAATATTGACTAATTTAATTGTTTAATTTACCGTGCGATAAGGTCGCCTAGTGGGTAAACATGCCTGTATCACTAGTGCTAACTTATGCGGGATACTGTAGTTCTCATCTCAAAGGGCGTTACACAGATTGTTTCTTTCGATTCGATCAAAAGCTTTCTCTAAATCAATGAAAAGAGCATACTTGTTGATGCCCCATTCCCAGCTCTTCTCTAGTATCATCTTTACTATGAATATAGGGTCAAGTGTGCCTTTCCCTGGAATAAAACCGTATTGACAATCACACAGGATATCTGCAACACAAGCCCTTACTCTATTTTCTAGTATCCTCGTGTATACCTTACCCGTATAGGCTAGCAGTGTTATACCACGATGATTATCACAGATGGCTGCATCTCCCTTCTTTATAATGGGACTGATCAAACCTCTCTGCCAGTCTAAGGGCTAATCCACACCATCGCTCCGGTCACGCTCCGCTCACGCTCCAGTCACGGTCCGGTCCAATATTCTTTAATGCATTTCACGTAGAGCATCTACACTGGCAGTGCCGGTCAGGTCACGCTCCGGTCGCGATCCAATCCAAAGATATTTTGACTGGAGCGTGATCGGACCGTGAGCGGAGCGTCACTGCCAGTGTGGATTAGCAACGCTCCAGTCACAGTCCAGTTTTATTATTTGCGTGCTTTTTCTTGAATTTTACTATACATATATATGTCACGCGCAATTGACTGATCTGAAATATCGACCGATTTCGCTGCGCAATCTATTGATCAATCGTTATTGCAGCCATCGACTGATGGCGCAACCATCTATCGATTGTTGCGCGTTCGAATGATAAGATTATTTTAGCTTATGCATCTAATTGGCAAATTTTATCGCATATATCGATCAATAGCGCACCTATCAATCGATTCGATTTCTGCGCGTTCGAATGATAGGTATTTATATAGTTTATGCATTTAATTGTCTTGTTTTTAATGGAAAGATATTGTCTTTTTAAATAAAAAAATTGTTATATATCATAGAGTAACCATCAATCGATCGATGATTACCCTATGAAATGTAACAATTAGAAATAAAAATTATAGAAATCCATATCAATCGAACGCTCAACAATCGTTTGTTGATATCCCTATTAAATATACCATATAGATGCCTAAACTAAAAACATTCTTTATCATTCGAACGTGCAGCAATCGATCGTTGGTTGCGCTATCGGTCGATGGCTGCGCTAACGATAGATCAAAAAATTATGAAGCGAAATCAGTCGATATTGCTGCATAAAGAATAGAAAAATTATTTTTTTCATCTATTAGATAAGGATACAACGTGTAGATATCCTTTACACTTCCTGTCTTTTAGCATAGGATGAACTCAAAATATCTACTTTTTTGCTTTCTCTCATCATGTTCACCATCAATTGAGTGCAATGATAATCCGTGCAAAATCAGATGATACGGAAGGGACGGGAGCGAGAGCAGACCGTGACCGGACCGAACATGTGTATGCACAAGGATGAGACCGGAACGTGACTGGAGCGAGAGCGGAGCGTGACCGGAGCGATGGTGTGGATCAGCCAAAGGTGCAGCTTCGCTTCTGTAAGCAACATTGAATAATTTAGGCAGATACTCGATCACTCCATTGCCTCCCGCTTTCACAATCTCTACTTGTAGTTCATCTTCACCAGGCTATTTTCCGTTTTTTAAGAGCAACAGCACAGTCAGATAACCAAGAAGGTCAATGATAACAACTGATACTATAGAAAAAGAATTACTGAAAGAAATCCAAATTTCAAGAAAGAAAAACTCATATTCACCAGTGGCAAAGCGTGGGCTTACGATGGAAATTGATGCTCTATAATCTAGTAAGGAAGTCATCGGTGATGAAGCCTTTTGTTATCTCAAAACGGCTTTAGTCAATAGTAAGGGTACGGCATTCAAGGGTTTTTATATTTTCCTCAAAATAAATGAAATTCTGAACTTTCCTTCCCTCCCCTTTTTTAGTACTGTACTGAGTGATACTCTGCTTGTACGAACTCACCCGCACTTCCAGGTGAGTTCGTACACACGAATATATTTCATTAAAATCAATATTAAGAGAGAACCATAAGGATTTAAATAATTTAATTTGTAGTTATACGCAAATGAATAACTATAGATTCGATTGTGAGTTAGAACGAACTTGTATCCCGAATAGTTAAGCCTTGAAATGAAAAATGTACGAACTCACCCGGTTCTCCCCTAACACTTCTCAAGCACTGGGCACCTAACTAACACATGCCTTCACTGCATGAAAGCTTGATAAGTACTGACATGTATGCATGATATTTCTATGATGTTAACTATGTAATCAATCCTAACTAGTTTAAGTAGCTGCCTACAAGTTGTGCCACCTAGCTGCCTACAAGTGACACAATAATTAATGACAATTTCTATTTCAGGTTACATATTAATATAAATGGTTACAGCTCATGCCTCTATAACGTTAACAGTCTCTTGTTTTTAATTTGTTATTGACTTCTGCAATATATTTAGCTTTTGGTTCCGAAACAAACGTTAAACCCCGTGTGTTGATTTGTGATTACTAGCTAATTAGATATTCTCACAATAATATGATTTTGAATTGTACAATGAATTAAGTGAATGTACAGGGTCGTGCAGCTAAATTGGGATTAACTTTAACAGCACATATCTTCCGTAATTTCTAACCTATGACTAAATTCTTTTTTTACAGACAATCTTTAAGCCCTTTGCTATAATATTTCAGATTAAGATCAAGCATATTTCGCTAAAATATGGCGGAATTAGCGCGAAGAACGACCATATGTGAAATGAGACGCGCCGGGAACTCTGTTTCAGACATTATTAAGAGCACTGGCTATGCGAAATCGACTGTTTATCGAGTTGTTGCTGCTTTTGATGCAGAGGGTAAGGTTCAGAGAGGTAGATACAATCTCCGCAATGATCGAAAGAGAACCAAAACATTCCTTGCTGGGCTGAAAAAGACGTTGAAGTCAGACCCAAGCCAGCCGATGTCAAAACTGGCACAAAAGCGCAGCGTGAGTCGTAGCACCATCAGCAGGGCAGTCAATGAAGACCTTGGTATGAAGTCATACGTAAGGAGAGTCCGTTACCTCTTTACTACCCGCTCCAGAGCCCTCAGAGCTGAAAGATGCCCAAAGCTTCCAAACCATCTGAACCACAAAGGAGGACATGTCCGCGTTTTTGTTGACGAGAAAAAGTTCGTTGTTGATGAGGTTGCAAATCGCCAGAACACTCGGGTAGTTGCCGTCGCAAGTGATGGTAAGGTGATGCCTCCTCATTTCATCGAAGCGGGCATCAAAATCAACACAGCAGAGTACTTGAAAATTCTGAAAGATGTTTTGATGCCGTGGATTTGTTGGAACTACGACCCATTCAAAGTGATGCTCGTTCAAGACTCTGCGCCCGCGCATGGAGCAAAGAAAGTTCAGGATATCCTGAAGGAGAATCTTCCTTTGATGGTCCCGAAGGATTTTTGGCCCGCAGCTCCCCAGATCTGAATGTTTGTGACTATTAGCTGTTTGGCGACATTGAGGGAGAGTGTAACGTAACTTCACATCCAAGTGTCAACTCTCTGAAGGCCGCCATTCGTCGGGCATTTCGTAATCTTGACCCCGAGGATGTAAAAAGGAGTTGTTCACGGTTTCGCTTGATAATCTCCCAAATTATTGACGCAAAGGGTAGTCACATAGAATGATTTTGTTCTGTAGACAATAACGAACAAATAAATACAAGTAAAAATTACATTTAATCATTATTTGCCTTTCAAAATAGCGAATTTACAAAAAGTTATATTAGTCCCAATTTAGCTGCACGACCCTGTATAATCAACTTATACATTTATGTATGTTCAATATTTATTACATTTACAATTTTATTCTCAATCTTAATTACACAACACCTTCATTTTTATAATATTCATTTATATGTAAAAAGAATTATTAAATTATATAAATTTTTTATCCAATTCGATCAAGTGAAATTGTCAGGAAATTAGGTAATAGGTCGATGGTAACAGTTCAGTAATCATAGATGATGGTTTTCAAATATTTCACAAACATCGATCGAAGTTGTTTTATAATGAGTACAAGCGAATATTAGGCTTGGATACATGTTAAATTTCAAATTATAAACACAAAAAGAAATAATTAGATACTATTAACTGATAATATAAAGATAGTTTTGTAAAAAAAGAAATTGTACTCTGTCCCTAATACAATTATTTCTTTGTTTCTTCTCTTAGTATTTTCTAAGAAAGGTTTTAGTTTTTAATTTCTGTATTGAATCATGGCTTACTTAATTATATTTTATTTTGTAAACTAAGTGAAAATGAATGTCCTCTTGACTCCTTAACGAAGAGCGAACACCTGTTTTTATAAATTCAAATGTTAGTAAATAAAGTCATTAAACTTCCAGTAAGTGACTGGCAGTTATCCGCCAGGCAGTTTTCCTGACACCGTATAACTGTGATCGTAAAGAACAAATAACTACATCCTTTTGAAAATACCCAATCGACCTTAAATGAGTATTTACTCATACTTTCTGAATAGATAAAGTGTTATTCTCAGAAAGTTGAAAATAGGAACTCATATCTATATAGTATTTAGATTGTAAAGTAACTAGCTTTGTTACAGTTGATGTTGTAGTGGCACTGAATGAGAAAACTACGACTGAATCTCTAAAGCTAATGTCTCAGTTTTTTCCCCTATTTAAAACTTAACAACTGGCTAATTAAATCATTAATTATAGGAGCTCTCAATCGGGTTAGAAAACTACCATTATCATTGATAAGTGTATTCAGAAAATACAGTACGAAAGAATAAAAACAGGAATACGGAAATTTATTCACAATAGAAAATATTAAACTCTATATATAGGTAAACTTAATATCCAAAATATGTTTATAAACTCCGAACGGAATAAAGTTCAACAGCACTACTAACGCAGAAACTCACAACAATAAATTTAATAAGCCACAAATTTAAAAGTACACCAGTAGTAAACCAATTAGTGGCAAACGAAAGCAGTTATAAAAATTATTAGGAAAGTAGGGTCTTTCCCATTTGACGACCCCCACCAGATTTAATTTAATTGTACATATTTCAAATACATATGTATTTTTGTCTCAATCCTTCAGTAATACATAGGATATAAATAACTTTAAACCCTCATATCTCAAAAACTATTAGTTTCTACAAAAAATTGTTTCGATTTTCGGATTCTATGGACAAAAATACATATAAAAAAAATAATATAAATTAAATCTTGGGGGGGTCGTCAAATGGGAAAGACCCGGAAACTACACACAATATAGCTATACTATATAAAAAAGTCTAGTCTCAATACATGTCAGGCAGTCATAGTCAGTTGTTACTGTGAAAAGGCAGACACGCACAGAAACAACAGCAAGCACATGTTAATAAATATTCAATACGAAATGATTGGAAGTTCCAAAGAATATCAACAATTAATAAAGTCTCCAACTAATGAAGACACTCAGCTCTGCGTACAGAAAACACAGTGCACCAATAGGGTACCAAAAGCTAAGTGCACCGTAGATATCCACCACTGCAGACTTCGATAAAGGTAGGTAGGTCTAAATAAAGGTAGGTAGGTCTGAATAAAGGTAGGTAGGTCTAAATAAAGGTAGGTAGGTCTAAATAAAGGTAGGTAGGTCTAAATAAAGGTAGGTAGGTCTGAATAAAGGTAGGTAGATCTGAATAAAGGTAGGTAGATCTGAATAAAGGTAGGTAGATCTGAATAAAGGTAGGTAGGTCTGAATAAAGATAGATAGGTCTGAATAAAGATAGGTAGTTCTGGATAAAGATAGGTAGGTCTAAATAAAGATAGATAGGTCTGAATAAAGATAGGTAGGTCTGAATAAAGATAGGTAGGTTTGAATAAAGATAGGTAGGTCTGAATAAAGATAGGTGGGTCTGAATAAAGGTAGATAGGTCTCAATAAAGATAGCTAGGTCCCGATTAAGGTAGGTAGGTTCAGAGCTGGGCGCGCGAACCTTTTTTTAGGTTCCGAACCCGAATCTTCGCCGATTTTGGGTTTCGGTCTGAACATTTGTAAAAAATGATGATAAAAAAAATGTGAACTACAGTCTACACATTTATATTCGGCCCTATTACTAGCTTACGCTTCCAAGGCTTTAAGGGCAACCTATATACAAAAATCAACAAGATACTAATTAATAATTATTTATTATTAATTATTATCATTAACCCTAATGAGTTTGGCTGTCAGAAACAACGAGAAGGATTTGACTCTATGTTAAAAAACGCATGTCTTGGTATGATGGTATACGATTTTTGATTTTCGAATGGGTTTTCGAAATTTCGATTTTTTCGTGAAAAAAAAATATGTCTAAAAATATTTCGACAACAAATTCGTGAATCAAAAATCGTATACCATCATGTTGTAGGTAATTTTATGGAGAATCAAATGCAAAAACCTGCAAAGCCTTAGCTTCAACCATGATTTGTAGATCTCTGAAGTAAGAGAAATCCCCAATGATATTATACCTAGAGAGAGTGAGTGTTTCAGCGATTGCAGGACGCTGAGTCGGAGGTTCCAAAACCTTAGTAGCTATATAGACGTAGTGAGGAGAGGTATGCTGCACAGCTCGCTCCGCCTTGAGTATATGATTTGAGAGGGTTTTACTGCTCTCTCTTGACATCTTTCTTTATTCACAACTATACCCATATCAAATATCGTCATGGCTTGCTCTAATGATTGTTATCTAATTAATTATAGGATGTAAACAGTTCAATCGCAAGATGTTATGAGTGACTAACCCACGCGCTATATTATTTAAATACAGGTAATGGTAACTTTGAACATCGGCAAATTGATATACCTATATTAAACTCCGTTGATAATAATAATATATGTTGATTATAATAATGTAGCCCACTAGTGTTTTCCTTACAATAACACATGTTATATATTTTTACCTCTTTTGAAATCGAAACAATATTGGAAAATGAATTTTTACATCTGGGGAAAATTACGAATTATCGGTCAGTTTCATATCTTCGGTCATATAAGATCAAACTATATTGCAATTGTTATTTAGGTGAATTTTATTTTAGTTGGTATCAACATTAAAATTTAAATAACAATTGTAATATCGTTTTTTCTTATATGACCGATGATATGAGACTGACCGATAATTCGTAGTTCACCCTACAGTATACTTAAATAATGGTAACGGGAGTCAAATTAAAGCTATTATGTTATGCACAAATGTTGCATTTCTACTACATTAACGATAATAAGTTAGGTATTCAAATAATAATTAGGTGTTAATACAAATTATGCATTGTGAGAAAAATGTCAAAGTTCCGTATGAGCAACTCACTATGAGTATATATTTAAAACTATTCTGCTGTGTGATGTTATGCGATATAATATTCATTAATTATTAAATTTATTAAAAATTAGTTTTCAGTGCAGAATTATAATACTTCTCCAGAATTTTATTTGCAAAAATTGCATGAAAATATATATATATATAAAGATGGAGGTAGCATAGCAGGGGCACAAGTGATGCCAAAAAGTGGCGCCATGGGCGTGTCTAAACCCCAGTATATGGAATATGTAGTGACAATCGAGACGTTTAGTGTACGTGACGTCATCACAGCAACACTCTAAAACCATAATTGTCACTACTTATCACTCTATTGTCAATACTATGTATATTTTTTATACTGTGGTCTAAACCAATGGCTTTAAAGGGGTCTTTACACGAGCACTGGTCAGTGACACTATTCACCACACTTTTTTCACCACACTGCTCACCAAGTAGCTCAGCGCCTTTACACGAGCAGAATGTGCTTTGGTGGGCACTGACACTTTAGTATCGTGTTTAGCATCTAATATGCTATTAAACACTAACGCTGTTAGTGTTTTATGTTTATAATCTTTAGATTTTATTTTCCATAGGCATGGGTGCTCTTCAACTAGGCCAATGAAAGGGGTTGTTGATTGTCTGGCAATCGCTACTGACAGACAGCGTTAGTCCTCTCTAAGAGGTTAAGGGGACATTAATTTTTTACTGTAATAACTACATAGATATTGAAATACTTAAATTATATTCAAAGAAAAATAATATTTCAACAAAGCTACTTTATTAAACACTCAGTAAACCAAACTTCAGTACACATAAAGATTTTATAATTAATATTTCTAACTTATTTACAAAGTTACATAAATTTTAAAAACATGTTCAGTTACGTTTATAGTCTCTTGTTTATAATTTCCTATTGACGTCAGAGATATAGCCTTTGGTTCCGAAGCAAACGTTAAACCCTGTGTACTGATTTGTGAATACTAGATAATTAGGTATTCTCACAATAATATAATTTTAACCCTATAGTGCCCAACTATTTTTAAATGCACATAAATTTTTTTTCTATATACGTGCCATACTAACGATAGAAAAAAATACCTCATCAATTTTTCAAAAAGGAGTGATCAATTAGATAGAGAAAACACGTGAATAAATGAAGAAAGAAAGCTCGATGTACGAAACATTATGCATTGCATCAATAAAATAAGTTTCGAACGTACTCTGAGAGCGTCACTGGGCACTATAGGGTTTTAAGTTATACAATAAATTAAGTGAATGTTAAATCAACTTATATGTATATTAAATAGTTATTAAATTTACATTTTTATTCTCCATG
>CANNZV010002132.1:0-56480 GCA_947561585.1 Caprella mutica
AAATAAAACTACAGATTTACACATGCTAATGAAATGTTATAAAATAAATTAAATATAACTACAGATTTACACATGCTAATGAAATGTTATAAAATAAATAAAATAAAACTACAGATTTACGCATGCTAATGAAATGTTATAGAATAAATAAAATAAAACTACAGATATACTTATGCTAATGAAATGTTATAAAATATATAAAATAAAACTACAGATTTAATCATGCTAATGAAATGTTATAAAATAAATAAAATAAAACTACAGATTTACGCATGCTAATGAAATGTTATAAAATAAATAAAATAAAACTACAGATTTACGCATGCTAATGAAATGTTATGAAATAAATAAAATAAAACTACAGATTTACACATGCTAATGAAATGTTATAAAATAAATAAAATAAAACTACAGATTTACACATGCTAATGAAATGTTATAAAATAAATAAAATATAACTACAGATTTACACATGCTAATGAAATGTTATAAAATAAATAAAATAAAACTACAGATTTACGCATGCTAATGAAATGTTATAGAATAAATAAAATAAAACTACAGATATACTTATGCTAATGAAATGTTATAAAATATATAAAATAAAACTACAGATTTACACATGCTAATGAAATGTTAAAAAATAAATAAAATAAAACTACAGATTTACGTATGCTAATGAAATGTTATAAAATAAATAAAATAAAACTACAGATTTACACATGCTAATGAAATGTTATAAAATAAATAAAATAAAACTACAGATTTACACATGCTAATGAAATGTTATATAATAAATAAAATAAAACTACAGATTTACACATGCTAATGAAATGTTATAAAATAAATAAAATAAAACTACAGATTTAATCATGCTAATGAAATGTTATAAAATAAATAAAATAAAACTACAGATTTACGCATGCTAATGAAATGTTATAAAATAAATAAAATAAAACTACAGATTTACGCATGCTAATGAAATGTTATGAAATAAATAAAATAAAACTACAGATTTACACATGCTAATGAAATGTTATAAAATAAATAAAATAAAACTACAGATTTACACATGCTAATGAAATGTTATAAAATAAATAAAATATAACTACAGATTTACACATGCTAATGAAATGTTATAAAATAAATAAAATAAAACTACAGATTTACGCATGCTAATGAAATGTTATAGAATAAATAAAATAAAACTACAGATATACTTATGCTAATGAAATGTTATAAAATATATAAAATAAAACTACAGATTTACACATGCTAATGAAATGTTAAAAAATAAATAAAATAAAACTACAGATTTACGTATGCTAATGAAATGTTATAAAATAAATAAAATAAAACTACAGATTTACGCATGCTAATGGAATGTTATAAAATAAATAAAATAAAACTACAGATTTACACATGCTAATAAAATGTTAAAAAATAGATAAAATAAAACTACAGATTTACACATGCTAATGAAATGTTATAAAATAAATAAAATAAAACTACAGATTTACACATGCTAATGAAATGTTATAAAATAAATAAAATAAAACTACAGATTTACACATGCTAATGAAATGTTATAAAATAAATAAAATAAAACTACAGATTTACACATGCTAATGAAATGTTATAAAATAAATAAAATAAAACTACAGATTTACAAATGCTAATGAAATGTTATAAAATAAATAAAATAAAACTACAGATTTACACATGCTAATGAAATGTTATAAAATAAATAAAATATAACTACAGATTTACACATGCTAATGAAATGTTATAAAATAAATAAAATAAAACTACAGATTTACACATGCTAATGAAATGTTATAAAATAAATAAAATAAAACTACAGATTTACACATGCTAATGAAATGTTATAAAATAAATAAAATAAAACTACAGATTTACACATGCTAATGAAATGTTATAATGTAAATAAAATAAAACTACAGATTAACGCATGCTAATGAAATGTTAAAAAATAAATAAAATAAAACTACAGATTTACACATGCTAATGAAATGTTATAAAATAAATAAAATAAAACTGCAGATTTACGCATGCTAATGAAATGTTATAAAATAAATAAAATAAAACTACAGATTTACACATGCTAATGAAATATTATAAAATAAATAAAATAAAACTACAGATTTATACATGCTAATGAAATGTTATAAAATAAATAAAATAAAACTACAGATTTACACATGCAATTGAAATGTTATAAAATGAATAAAATAAAACTACAGATTTACACATGCTAATGAAATGTTATAAAATAAATAAAATAAAACTACAGTTTTACGCATGCTAATGAAATGTTATAAAATAAATGAAATAAAACTACAGATTTACACATGCTAATGAAATATTATAAAATAAATAAAATAAAACTACAGATTTACACATGCTAACGAAATGTTATAAAATAAATAAAATAAAACTACAGGTTTACACATGCTAATGAAATGTTATAAAATAAATAAAATAAAACTACAGATTTACGCATGCTAATGAAATGTTATAAAATATATAAAATAAAACTACAGATTTACACATGCTAATGAAATGTTATAAAATATATAAAATAAAACTACAGATTTACACATGCTAATGAAATGTTATAAAATAAATAAAATAAAACTACAGATTTACGCATGCTAATGAAATGTTATAAAATAAATAAAATAAAACTACAGATTTACGCATGCTAATGAAATGTTATAAAATAAATAAAATAAAACTACAGATTTACGCATGCTAATGAAATGTTATAAAATAAATAAAATAAAACTACAGGTTTACACATGCTAATGAAATGTTATAAAATATATAAAATAAAACTACAGATTTACGCATGCTAATGAAATGTTATAAAATAAATAAAATAAAACTACAGATTTACACATGCTAATGAAATGTTATAAAATAAATAAAATAAAACTACAGATTTACACATGCTAATGAAATGTTAAAAAATAAATAAAATAAAACTACAGATTTACGTATGCTAATGAAATGTTATAAAATAAATAAAATAAAACTACAGATTTACGCATGCTAATGGAATGTTATAAAATAAATAAAATAAAACTACAGATTTACACATGCTAATAAAATGTTAAAAAATAGATAAAATAAAACTACAGATTTACACATGCTAATGAAATGTTATAAAATAAATAAAATAAAACTACAGATTTACACATGCTAATGAAATGTTATAAAATAAATAAAATAAAACTACAGATTTACACATGCTAATGAAATGTTATAAAATAAATAAAATAAAACTACAGATTTACACATGCTAATGAAATGTTATAAAATAAATAAAATAAAACTACAGATTTACAAATGCTAATGAAATGTTATAAAATAAATAAAATAAAACTACAGATTTACACATGCTAATGAAATGTTATAAAATAAATAAAATATAACTACAGATTTACACATGCTAATGAAATGTTATAAAATAAATAAAATAAAACTACAGATTTACACATGCTAATGAAATGTTATAAAATAAATAAAATAAAACTACAGATTTACACATGCTAATGAAATGTTATAAAATAAATAAAATAAAACTACAGATTTACACATGCTAATGAAATGTTATAATGTAAATAAAATAAAACTACAGATTAACGCATGCTAATGAAATGTTAAAAAATAAATAAAATAAAACTACAGATTTACACATGCTAATGAAATGTTATAAAATAAATAAAATAAAACTGCAGATTTACGCATGCTAATGAAATGTTATAAAATAAATAAAATAAAACTACAGATTTACACATGCTAATGAAATATTATAAAATAAATAAAATAAAACTACAGATTTATACATGCTAATGAAATGTTATAAAATAAATAAAATAAAACTACAGATTTACACATGCTATTGAAATGTTATAAAATGAATAAAATAAAACTACAGATTTACACATGCTAATGAAATGTTATAAAATAAATAAAATAAAACTACAGTTTTACGCATGCTAATGAAATGTTATAAAATAAATGAAATAAAACTACAGATTTACACATGCTAATGAAATGTTATAAAATAAATAAAATAAAACTACAGATTTACACATGCTAACGAAATGTTATAAAATAAATAAAATAAAACTACAGGTTTACACATGCTAATGAAATGTTATAAAATAAATAAAATAAAACTACAGATTTACGCATGCTAATGAAATGTTATAAAATATATAAAATAAAACTACAGATTTACACATGCTAATGAAATGTTATAAAATATATAAAATAAAACTACAGATTTACACATGCTAATGAAATGTTATAAAATAAATAAAATAAAACTACAGATTTACGCATGCTAATGAAATGTTATAAAATAAATAAAATAAAACTACAGATTTACGCATGCTAATGAAATGTTATAAAATAAATAAAATAAAACTACAGATTTACGCATGCTAATGAAATGTTATAAAATAAATAAAATAAAACTACAGGTTTACACATGCTAATGAAATGTTATAAAATATATAAAATAAAACTACAGATTTACGCATGCTAATGAAATGTTATAAAATAAATAAAATAAAACTACAGATTTACACATGCTAATGAAATGTTATAAAATAAATAAAATAAAACTACAGATTTACACATGCTAATGAAATGTTATAAAATAAATAAAATATAACTACAGATTTACACATGCTAATGAAATGTTATAAAATAAATAAAATAAAACTACAGATTTACACATGCTAATGAAATGTTATATAATAAATAAAATAAAACTACAGATTTACACATGCTAATGAAATGTTATAAAATAAATAAAATAAAACTACAGATTTACACATGCTAATGAAATGTTATAATGTAAATAAAATAAAACTACAGATTAACGCATGCTAATGAAATGTTAAAAAATAAATAAAATAAAACTACAGATTTACACATGCTAATGAAATGTTATAAAATAAATAAAATAAAACTGCAGATTTACGCATGCTAATGAAATGTTATAAAATAAATAAAATAAAACTACAGATTTACACATGCTAATGAAATATTATAAAATAAATAAAATAAAACTACAGATTTATACATGCTAATGAAATGTTATAAAATAAATAAAATAAAACTACAGATTTACACATGCTATTGAAATGTTATAAAATGAATAAAATAAAACTACAGATTTACACATGCTAATGAAATGTTATAAAATAAATAAAATAAAACTACAGTTTTACGCATGCTAATGAAATGTTATAAAATAAATGAAATAAAACTACAGATTTACACATGCTAATGAAATGTTATAAAATAAATAAAATAAAACTACAGATTTACACATGCTAACGAAATGTTATAAAATAAATAAAATAAAACTACAGGTTTACACATGCTAATGAAATGTTATAAAATAAATAAAATAAAACTACAGATTTACGCATGCTAATGAAATGTTATAAAATATATAAAATAAAACTACAGATTTACACATGCTAATGAAATGTTATAAAATATATAAAATAAAACTACAGATTTACACATGCTAATGAAATGTTATAAAATAAATAAAATAAAACTACAGATTTACGCATGCTAATGAAATGTTATAAAATAAATAAAATAAAACTACAGATTTACGCATGCTAATGAAATGTTATAAAATAAATAAAATAAAACTACAGATTTACGCATGCTAATGAAATGTTATAAAATAAATAAAATAAAACTACAGGTTTACACATGCTAATGAAATGTTATAAAATATATAAAATAAAACTACAGATTTACGCATGCTAATGAAATGTTATAAAATAAATAAAATAAAACTACAGATTTACACATGCTAATGAAATGTTATAAAATAAATAAAATAAAACTACAGATTTACACATGCTAATGAAATGTTAAAAAATAAATAAAATAAAACTACAGATTTACGTATGCTAATGAAATGTTATAAAATAAATAAAATAAAACTACAGATTTACGCATGCTAATGGAATGTTATAAAATAAATAAAATAAAACTACAGATTTACACATGCTAATAAAATGTTAAAAAATAGATAAAATAAAACTACAGATTTACACATGCTAATGAAATGTTATAAAATAAATAAAATAAAACTACAGATTTACACATGCTAATGAAATGTTATAAAATAAATAAAATAAAACTACAGATTTACACATGCTAATGAAATGTTATAAAATAAATAAAATAAAACTACAGATTTACACATGCTAATGAAATGTTATAAAATAAATAAAATAAAACTACAGATTTACAAATGCTAATGAAATGTTATAAAATAAATAAAATAAAACTACAGATTTACACATGCTAATGAAATGTTATAAAATAAATAAAATATAACTACAGATTTACACATGCTAATGAAATGTTATAAAATAAATAAAATAAAACTACAGATTTACACATGCTAATGAAATGTTATAAAATAAATAAAATAAAACTACAGATTTACACATGCTAATGAAATGTTATAAAATAAATAAAATAAAACTACAGATTTACACATGCTAATGAAATGTTATAATGTAAATAAAATAAAACTACAGATTAACGCATGCTAATGAAATGTTAAAAAATAAATAAAATAAAACTACAGATTTACACATGCTAATGAAATGTTATAAAATAAATAAAATAAAACTGCAGATTTACGCATGCTAATGAAATGTTATAAAATAAATAAAATAAAACTACAGATTTACACATGCTAATGAAATATTATAAAATAAATAAAATAAAACTACAGATTTATACATGCTAATGAAATGTTATAAAATAAATAAAATAAAACTACAGATTTACACATGCTATTGAAATGTTATAAAATGAATAAAATAAAACTACAGATTTACACATGCTAATGAAATGTTATAAAATAAATAAAATAAAACTACAGTTTTACGCATGCTAATGAAATGTTATAAAATAAATGAAATAAAACTACAGATTTACACATGCTAATGAAATGTTATAAAATAAATAAAATAAAACTACAGATTTACACATGCTAACGAAATGTTATAAAATAAATAAAATAAAACTACAGGTTTACACATGCTAATGAAATGTTATAAAATAAATAAAATAAAACTACAGATTTACGCATGCTAATGAAATGTTATAAAATATATAAAATAAAACTACAGATTTACACATGCTAATGAAATGTTATAAAATATATAAAATAAAACTACAGATTTACACATGCTAATGAAATGTTATAAAATAAATAAAATAAAACTACAGATTTACGCATGCTAATGAAATGTTATAAAATAAATAAAATAAAACTACAGATTTACGCATGCTAATGAAATGTTATAAAATAAATAAAATAAAACTACAGATTTACGCATGCTAATGAAATGTTATAAAATAAATAAAATAAAACTACAGGTTTACACATGCTAATGAAATGTTATAAAATATATAAAATAAAACTACAGATTTACGCATGCTAATGAAATGTTATAAAATAAATAAAATAAAACTACAGATTTACACATGCTAATGAAATGTTATAAAATAAATAAAATAAAACTACAGATTTACACATGCTAATGAAATGTTATAAAATAAATAAAATATAACTACAGATTTACACATGCTAATGAAATGTTATAAAATAAATAAAATAAAACTACAGATTTACACATGCTAATGAAATGTTATATAATAAATAAAATAAAACTACAGATTTACACATGCTAATGAAATGTTATAAAATAAATAAAATAAAACTACAGATTTAATCATGCTAATGAAATGTTATAAAATAAATAAAATAAAACTACAGATTTACGCATGCTAATGAAATGTTATAAAATAAATGAAATAAAACTACAGATTTACGCATGCTAATGAAATGTTATGAAATAAATAAAATAAAACTACAGATTTACACATGCTAATGAAATGTTATAAAATAAATAAAATAAAACTACAGATTTACACATGCTAATGAAATGTTATAAAATAAATAAAATATAACTACAGATTTACACATGCTAATGAAATGTTATAAAATAAATAAAATAAAACTACAGATTTACGCATGCTAATGAAATGTTATAGAATAAATAAAATAAAACTACAGATATACTTATGCTAATGAAATGTTATAAAATATATAAAATAAAACTACAGATTTACACATGCTAATGAAATGTTAAAAAATAAATAAAATAAAACTACAGATTTACGTATGCTAATGAAATGTTATAAAATAAATAAAATAAAACTACAGATTTACGCATGCTAATGGAATGTTATAAAATAAATAAAATAAAACTACAGATTTACACATGCTAATAAAATGTTTAAAAATAGATAAAATAAAACTACAGATTTACACATGCTAATGAAATGTTATAAAATAAATAAAATAAAACTACAGATTTACACATGCTAATGAAATGTTATAAAATAAATAAAATAAAACTACAGATTTACACATGCTAATGAAATGTTATAAAATAAATAAAATAAAACTACAGATTTACACATGCTAATGAAATGTTATAAAATAAATAAAATAAAACTACAGATTTACAAATGCTAATGAAATGTTATAAAATAAATAAAATAAAACTACAGATTTACACATGCTAATGAAATGTTATAAAATAAATAAAATATAACTACAGATTTACACATGCTAATGAAATGTTATAAAATAAATAAAATAAAACTACAGATTTACACATGCTAATGAAATGTTATAAAATAAATAAAATAAAACTACAGATTTACACATGCTAATGAAATGTTATAAAATAAATAAAATAAAACTACAGATTTACACATGCTAATGAAATGTTATAATGTAAATAAAATAAAACTACAGATTAACGCATGCTAATGAAATGTTAAAAAATAAATAAAATAAAACTACAGATTTACACATGCTAATGAAATGTTATAAAATAAATGAAATAAAACTGCAGATTTACGCATGCTAATGAAATGTTATAAAATAAATAAAATAAAACTACAGATTTACACATGCTAATGAAATATTATAAAATAAATAAAATAAAACTACAGATTTATACATGCTAATGAAATGTTATAAAATAAATAAAATAAAACTACAGATTTACACATGCTATTGAAATGTTATAAAATGAATAAAATAAAACTACAGATTTACACATGCTAATGAAATGTTATAAAATAAATAAAATAAAACTACAGTTTTACGCATGCTAATGAAATGTTATAAAATAAATGAAATAAAACTACAGATTTACACATGCTAATGAAATGTTATAAAATAAATAAAATAAAACTAGAGATTTACACATGCTAATGAAATGTTAAAAAATAAATAAAATAAAACTACAGATTTACACATGCTAACGAAATGTTATAAAATAAATAAAATAAAACTACAGGTTTACACATGCTAATGAAATGTTATAAAATAAATAAAATAAAACTACAGATTTACGCATGCTAATGAAATGTTATAAAATATATAAAATAAAACTACAGATTTACACATGCTAATGAAATGTTATAAAATATATAAAATAAAACTACAGATTTACACATGCTAATGAAATGTTATAAAATAAATAAAATAAAACTACAGATTTACGCATGCTAATGAAATGTTATAAAATAAATAAAATAAAACTACAGATTTACGCATGCTAATGAAATGTTATAAAATAAATAAAATAAAACTACAGATTTACGCATGCTAATGAAATGTTATAAAATAAATAAAATAAAACTACAGGTTTACACATGCTAATGAAATGTTATAAAATATATAAAATAAAACTACAGATTTACGCATGCTAATGAAATGTTATAAAATAAATAAAATAAAACTACAGATTTACACATGCTAATGAAATGTTATAAAATAAATAAAATAAAACTACACATTTACGTATGCCGATGAAATGTTATAAAATAAATAAAATAAAACTACAGATTTACACATGCTAATGAAATGTTAAAAAATAAATAAAATAAAACTTCAGATTTACACATGCTAATGAAATGTTATAAAATAAATAAAATAAAACTACAGATTTACACATGCTAATGAAATGTTACAAAATAAATAAAATAAAACTACAGATTTACACATGCTAATGAAATGTTATAAAATAAATAAAATAAAACTACAGATTTACACATGCTAATGAAATGTTATAAAATAAATAAAATAAAACTACAGATTTACACATGCTTATGAAATGTTATAAAATAAATAAAATAAAACTACAGATTTACCCATGCTAATGAAATGTTATAAAATAAATAAAATAAAACTACAGATTTACGCATGCTAATAAAATGTTATAAAAATAAATAAAATAAAACTACAGATTTACACATGCTAATGAAATGTTAAAAAATAAATAAATAAAACTACAGATTTACACATGCTAATGAAATGTTATAAAATAAATAAAATAAAACTACAGATTTACACATGCTAATGAAATGTTATATAATAAATAAAATAAAACTACAGATTTACACATGCTAATGAAATGTTATAAAATAAATAAAATAAAACTACAGATTTAATCATGCTAATGAAATGTTATAAAATAAATAAAATAAAACTACAGATTTACGCATGCTAATGAAATGTTATAAAATAAATAAAATAAAACTACAGATTTACGCATGCTAATGAAATGTTATGAAATAAATAAAATAAAACTACAGATTTACACATGCTAATGAAATGTTATAAAATAAATAAAATAAAACTACAGATTTACACATGCTAATGAAATGTTATAAAATAAATAAAATATAACTACAGATTTACACATGCTAATGAAATGTTATAAAATAAATAAAATAAAACTACAGATTTACGCATGCTAATGAAATGTTATAGAATAAATAAAATAAAACTACAGATATACTTATGCTAATGAAATGTTATAAAATATATAAAATAAAACTACAGATTTACACATGCTAATGAAATGTTAAAAAATAAATAAAATAAAACTACAGATTTACGTATGCTAATGAAATGTTATAAAATAAATGAAATAAAACTACAGATTTACGCATGCTAATGAAATGTTATGAAATAAATAAAATAAAACTACAGATTTACACATGCTAATGAAATGTTATAAAATAAATAAAATAAAACTACAGATTTACACATGCTAATGAAATGTTATAAAATAAATAAAATATAACTACAGATTTACACATGCTAATGAAATGTTATAAAATAAATAAAATAAAACTACAGATTTACACATGCTAATGAAATGTTATATAATAAATAAAATAAAACTACAGATTTACACATGCTAATGAAATGTTATAAAATAAATAAAATAAAACTACAGATTTAATCATGCTAATGAAATGTTATAAAATAAATAAAATAAAACTACAGATTTACGCATGCTAATGAAATGTTATAAAATAAATGAAATAAAACTACAGATTTACGCATGCTAATGAAATGTTATGAAATAAATAAAATAAAACTACAGATTTACACATGCTCATGAAATGTTATAAAATAAATAAAATAAAACTACAGATTTACACATGCTAATGAAATGTTATAAAATAAATAAAATATAACTACAGATTTACACATGCTAATGAAATGTTATAAAATAAATAAAATAAAACTACAGATTTACGCATGCTAATGAAATGTTATAGAATAAATAAAATAAAACTACAGATATACTTATGCTAATGAAATGTTATAAAATATATAAAATAAAACTACAGATTTACACATGCTAATGAAATGTTAAAAAATAAATAAAATAAAACTACAGATTTACGTATGCTAATGAAATGTTATAAAATAAATAAAATAAAACTACAGATTTACGCATGCTAATGGAATGTTATAAAATAAATAAAATAAAACTACAGATTTACACATGCTAATAAAATGTTAAAAAATAGATAAAATAAAACTACAGATTTACACATGCTAATGAAATGTTATAAAATAAATAAAATAAAACTACAGATTTACACATGCTAATGAAATGTTATAAAATAAATAAAATAAAACTACAGATTTACACATGCTAATGAAATGTTATAAAATAAATAAAATAAAACTACAGATTTACACATGCTAATGAAATGTTATAAAATAAATAAAATAAAACTACAGATTTACAAATGCTAATGAAATGTTATAAAATAAATAAAATAAAACTACAGATTTACTTATGCTAATGAAATGTTATAAAATAAATAGAATAAAACTACAGATTTACACATGCTAATGAAATTTTTTAAAATAAATAAAATAAAACTACAGATTTACACATGCTAATGAAATGTTATAAAATAAATAAAATAAAACTACAGATTTACACATGCTAACGAAATGTTATAAAATAAATAAAATAAAACTACAGGTTTACACATGCTAATGAAATGTTATAAAATAAAACTACAGATTTACGCATGCTAATGAAATGTTATATAATATATAAAATAAAACTACAGATTTACACATGCTAATGAAATGTTATAAATTAAATAAAATAAAACTACAGATTTACACATGCTAATGAAATGTTAAAAAATAAATAAAATAAAACTACAGATTTACACATGCTAATGAAATGTTATAAAATAAATAAAATAAAACTACAGATTTACACATGCTAATGAAATGTTATAAAATAAATAAAATAAAACTACAGATTTACACATGCTAATGAAATGTTATAAAATAAATAAAATAAAACTACAGATTTACACATGCTATTGAAATGTTATAAAATAAATAAAATAAAACTACAGATTTACACATGCTAATGAAATGTTATAAAATAAATAAAATAAAACTACAGATTTACACATGCTAATGAAATGTTATAAAATAAAGAAAATAAAACTACAGATTTACAAATGCTAATGAAATGTTATAAAATAAATAAAATAAAACTACAGATTTACACATGCTAATGAAATGTTATAAAATAAAGAAAATAAAACTACAGATTTACGCATGTTAATGAAATGTTATAAAATAAATAAAATAAAACTACAGATTTACACATGCTAATGAAATGTTATAAAATAAATAAAATAAAACTACAGATTTACACATGCTAATGAAATGTTATAAAATAAATAAAATAAAACTACAGATTTACACATGCTAATGAAATGTTATAAAATAAATAAAATAAAACTACAGATTTACGCATGCTAATGAAATGTTAAAAAATAAATAAAATAAAACTACAGATTTACGCATGCTAATGAAATGTTATAAAATAAATAAAATAAAACTACTGATTTACACATGCTAATGAAATGTTATAAAATAAATAAAATAGAACTACAGATTTACACATGCTAATGAAATGTTATAAAAATAAATAAAATAAAACTACAGATTTACTCATGCTAATGAAATGTTATAAAATAAATAAAATAAAACTACAGAATTACTCATGCTAATGAAATGTTATAAAATAAATAAAATAAAACTACAGAATTACTCATGCTAATGAAATGTTATAAAATAAATAAAATAAAACTACAGATTTACACATGTTAATGAAATGTTATATAATAAATAAAATAAAACTACGGATTTACACATGCTAATGAAATGTTATAAAATAAATAAAATAAAACTACAGATTTACACATGCTAATGAAATGTTATAAAATAAATAAAATAAAACTACAGATTTACACATGCTAATGAAATGTTATAAAATAAATAAAATAAAACTACAGATTTACACATGCTAATGAAATGTTATAAAATAAATAAAATAAAACTGCAGATTTACACATGCTAATGAAATGTTATAAAATAAATAAAATAAAACTACAGATTTACGCATGCTAATGAAATGTTATAAAATAAATAAAATAAAACTACAGATTTACACATGCTAATGAAAGGTTATAAAACAAATAAAATAAAACTACAGATTTACACATGCTAATGAAATGTTATAAAACAAATAAAATAAAACTACAGATTTACACATGCTAATGAAATGTTATAAAATATATAAAATAAAACTACAGATTTACACATGCTAATGAAATGTTATAAAATAAATAAAATAAAACTACAGATTTACGCATGCTAATGAAATGTTATAAAATAAATAAAATAAAACTACAGATTTACGCATGCTAATGAAATGTTATAAAATAAATAAAATAAAACTACAGATTTACACATGCTAATGAAATGTTATAAAATAAATAAAATAAAACTACAGGTTTACACATGCTAATGAAATGTTATAAAATATATAAAATAAAACTACAGATTTACGCATGCTAATGAAATGTTATAAAATAAATAAAATAAAACTACAGATTTACACATGCTAATGAAATGTTATAAAATAAATAAAATAAAACTACACATTTACGTATGCCGATGAAATGTTATAAAATAAATAAAATAAAACTACAGATTTACACATGCTAATGAAATGTTAAAAAATAAATAAAATAAAACTACAGATTTACACATGCTAATGAAATGTTATAAAATAAATAAAATAAAACTACAGATTTACACATGCTAATGAAATGTTACAAAATAAATAAAATAAAACTACAGATTTACACATGCTAATGAAATGTTATAAAATAAATAAAATAAAACTACAGATTTACACATGCTAATGAAATGTTATAAAATGAATAAAATAAAACTACAGATTTACACATGCTTATGAAATGTTATAAAATAAATAAAATAAAACTACAGATTTACGCATGCTAATGAAATGTTATAAAATAAATAAAATAAAACTACAGATTTACGCATGCTAATAACATGTTATAAAAATAAATAAAATAAAACTACAGATTTACACATGCTAATGAAATGTTAAAAAATAAATAAATAAAACTACAGATTTACACATGCTAATGAAATGTTATAAAATAAATAAAATAAAACTACAGATTTACACATGCTAATGAAATGTTATATAATAAATAAAATAAAACTACAGATTTACACATGCTAATGAAATGTTATAAAATAAATAAAATAAAACTACAGATTTAATCATGCTAATGAAATGTTATAAAATAAATAAAATAAAACTACAGATTTACGCATGCTAATGAAATGTTATAAAATAAATAAAATAAAACTACAGATTTACGCATGCTAATGAAATGTTATGAAATAAATAAAATAAAACTACAGATTTACACATGCTAATGAAATGTTATAAAATAAATAAAATAAAACTACAGATTTACACATGCTAATGAAATGTTATAAAATAAATTAAATATAACTACAGATTTACACATGCTAATGAAATGTTATAAAATAAATAAAATAAAACTACAGATTTACGCATGCTAATGAAATGTTATAGAATAAATAAAATAAAACTACAGATATACTTATGCTAATGAAATGTTATAAAATATATAAAATAAAACTACAGATTTAATCATGCTAATGAAATGTTATAAAATAAATAAAATAAAACTACAGATTTACGCATGCTAATGAAATGTTATAAAATAAATAAAATAAAACTACAGATTTACGCATGCTAATGAAATGTTATGAAATAAATAAAATAAAACTACAGATTTACACATGCTAATGAAATGTTAAAAAATAAATAAAATAAAACTACAGATTTACGTATGCTAATGAAATGTTATAAAATAAATAAAATAAAACTACAGATTTACGCATGCTAATGGAATGTTATAAAATAAATAAAATAAAACTACAGATTTACACATGCTAATAAAATGTTAAAAAATAGATAAAATAAAACTACAGATTTACACATGCTAATGAAATGTTATAAAATAAATAAAATAAAACTACAGATTTACACATGCTAATGAAATGTTATAAAATAAATAAAATAAAACTACAGATTTACACATGCTAATGAAATGTTATAAAATAAATAAAATAAAACTACAGATTTACACATGCTAATGAAATGTTATAAAATAAATAAAATAAAACTACAGATTTACAAATGCTAATGAAATGTTATAAAATAAATAAAATAAAACTACAGATTTACTTATGCTAATGAAATGTTATAAAATAAATAGAATAAAACTACAGATTTACACATGCTAATGAAATGTTATAAAATAAATAAAATAAAACTACAGATTTACACATGCTAATGAAATGTTATAAAATAAATAAAATAAAACTACAGATTTACACATGCTAACGAAATGTTATAAAATAAATAAAATAAAACTACAGGTTTACACATGCTAATGAAATGTTATAAAATAAAACTACAGATTTACGCATGCTAATGAAATGTTATATAATAAATAAAATAAAACTACAGATTTACACATGCTAATGAAATGTTATAAAATAAATAAAATAAAACTACAGATTTACACATGCTAATGAAATGTTATAAAATAAATAAAATAAAACTACAGATTTACACATGCTAATGAAATGTTATAAAATAAATAAAATAAAACTACAGATTTACACATGCTAATGAAATGTTATAAAATAAATAAAATAAAACTACACATTTACACATGCTAATGAAATGTTATAAAATAAATAAAATAAAACTACAGATTTACACATGCTAACGAAATGTTATAAAATAAATAAAATAAAACTACAGATTTACACATGCTAATGAAATGTTATAAAATAAATAAAATAAAACTACAGATTTACACATGCTAATGAAATGTTATAAAATAAATAAAATAAAACTACAGATTTACACATGCTAATGAAATGTTACAAAATAAATAAAATAAAACTACAGATTTACACATGCTAATGAAATGTTATAAAATAAATAAAATAAAACTACAGATTTACACATGCTAATGAAATGTTAAAAAATAAATAAAATAAAACTACAGATTTACACATGCTAATGAAATGTTATAAAATAAATAAAATAAAACTACAGATTTACACATGCTAATGAAATGTTATAAAATAAATAAAATAAAACTACAGATTTACTTATGCTAATGAAATGTTATAAAATAAATAAAATAAAACTACAGATTTACACATGCTAATGAAATGTTATAAAATATATAAAATAAAACTACAGATTTACACATGCTAATGAAATGTTATAAAATAAATAAAATAAAACTACAGATTTACGTATGCTAATGAAATGTTATAAAATAAATAAAATAAAACTACAGATTTACACATGCTAATGAAATGTTATAAAATAAATAAAATAAAACTACAGATTTACACATGCTAATGAAATGTTATAAAATAAATAAAATAAAACTACAGATTTACACATGCTAATGAAATGTTATAAAATAAATAAAATAAAACTACAGATTTACACATGCTAATGAAATGTTATAAAATAAATAAAATAAAACTACAGATTTACGCATGCTAATGAAATGTTATAAAATAAATAAAATAAAACTACAGATTCACACATGCTAATGAAATGTTATAAAATAAATAAAATAAAACTACAGATTTACACATGCTAATGAAATGTTATAAAATAAATAAAATAAAACTACAGATTTACAAATGCTAATGAAATGTTATAAAATAAATAAAATAAAACTACAGATTTACACATGCTAATGAAATGTTATAAAAATAAATAAAATAAAACTACAGATTTACTCATGCTAATGAAATGTTATATAATAAATAAAATAAAACTACGGATTTACACATGCTAATGAAATGTTATAAAATAAATAAAATAAAACTACAGATTTACACATGCTAATGAAATGTTATAAAATAAATAAAATAAAACTACAGATTTACACATGCTAATGAAATGTTATAAAATAAATAAAATAAAACTACAGATTTACACATGCTAATGAAATGTTATAAAATAAATAAAATAAAACTGCAGATTTACACATGCTAATGAAATGTTATAAAATAAATAAAATAAAACTACAGATTTACGCATGCTAATGAATTGTTATAAAATAAATAAAATAAAACTACAGATTTACACATGCTAATGAAATGTTATAAAACAAATAAAATAAAACTACAGATTTACACATGCTAATGAAATGTTATAAAACAAATAAAATAAAACTACAGATTTACACATGCTAATGAAATGTTATAAAATAAATAAAATAAAACTACAGATTTACACATGCTAATGAAATGTTATAAAATAAATTAAATAAAACTACAGATTTACACATGCTAATGAAATGTTATAAAATAAATAAAATAAAACTACAGATTTACACATGCTAATGAAATGTTATAAAATAAATAAAATAAAACTACAGATTTACACATGCTAATGAAATGTTATAAAATAAATAAAATAAAACTACAGATTTACACATGCTAATGAAATGTTATAAAATAAATAAAATAAAACTACAGATTTACACATGCTAATGAAATGTTATAAAATAAATAAAATAGAACATTTTGCATTAATTTCTTTGATGTCACTCCAATTCGAATTAAATAATCAAAACCCACTTCTACAGCAACTGAAGGTGAGTTTACAAACACAAATCTATGTTCCAATCATAACAAGCCTCTCAGACAAAATGGGTGTTACATGGTTAAAATGCGCAGTGCACTCTCGAGATTGCGCAATTCGGTAAATTGCCCTGATCGAATAGCTATATTTTAACAAATTTCATTGGTTTCAAAGTAAAATGATGAGTGACATTAGCCACAATGAGTTAAACAGAAAAGAATGTTCAGAGAGTTCTTCTTGATACTCTAAAATTTATTGCTATACTCATCGTTCACGTCCCGCTTTCATGGGTCCAGGAAAAAATCCCCCACGGAAAATAATCCTCCAGAGGAAATAATGTACCCCCAGGAAAAAATCCCCCAGGAAAAAATCCCCCGCGGAAAATAATCCTCCAGAGGAAATAATGTACCCCCAGGAAAATATCCCCCGGGAAATATCTCCCAGAAGAGAATAACCCACCATGGTAATTTTCCTCTTCTGTTTTCCAATTATTCCTATGAAAGAAAAGAAAATCAGGAAGAAAAAAGGTACCTATACCTATTCTATAACACTATACTACAATTTGAATAAACAGACGAAAGTTCTTCAATTGTATCCAATGTCACATACAATCTAAAAAATGTAAATACGCCGCCATACAAACTAAAAGGTTGCTTGTAGGACATGGCTGAACTTTATTCGTCATATTTTTCCACAACATTAATCAGTCTAACAAAACAATATATATATATATTCATGCTTCCCTGTGGAGGACCAAACCCAACAATAAGTCGCTCTAAACGATGTTCCTGAAATGATTCTTCCTTTTGGACACATCTTAGAAAATGCCACAAATTTGAATGAGAACACGAAACACTACTAAGGGCCGTACACACGTAGGGTTTTTTAAGTCTTTCCACCAGACTTTATGCTAAGCTCCTCCTACTTTTTCCACGAGAATATAAGAAAAAACGATAAAATGATTATTTTATTTCAGTTGGTATCCATGATACCTATTTATTTATTTATTAACAAACAAAAATATCCGGTAATTTACTGAATTTCTATTTCCAATATTCATATTTGTTATTATTTGTATATGTAGTTAAAATACTAAATTTTTTGTCAATTGATATTTCTTGGTGCAATATAATTTAATCCGATAAAAGGTAATTAAGATTAAGAATAATAGTTTAAAAACACCCCCTTCCTAGTTCACGTTCCTAACTGAAATAGGGACGTGAACTAGGAAGAGTTTGCCTAATTACTACCTAACTAAGTCTCTAAACCAGACGCTAAGTCTCTAAACCAGACTCTGTGTGTACCTACCTGCTTGTGTAGGACCTGTCATTGGAAGTAAAGGGGGGGGTGTAATAAGTAATAACTGTGTCCCCCCCCCCCGTGGGTATGTAGGCTCTGAATTATTGTTTCTTCTAATTAAGGTTGCCAGAAAGGTCAAGAAAAGATGAAGTGTAAAATAAAATTAGTTAGAGAGAGATAGATTAAGACGTTGGCATTAACTTTTATTTTCTTTTATCGATGTTTTGTTTCCTCTGAACATTTCGGATATTTTTCACATTTTGATAATCAGAATAATTAAATTATTATTATTCTGTAATTATTCTCTGTTGATTAGGATCAGATATACACTTTCAGTTTTAATATTTTTTAGGATTATTGGATTTAGGTAATTATATCCATTTCTAATAGTTATTATTATTTTTATGTTATAATGAGTGTTTTAAACATTGGTTTTCCTATATAGCATTTACATCAGTGGTCCCTTGTGAATAGTTTTCTATGGTGGCAACATAGAAAACTATCTGGTCAGGGGTAACTGCATCAGTCGTACGCGGGAAATCAGTCCAAAACAGGATAATTGACGCTTTTAAATTATTTATCTTATCATTTAATGATAAAATGTTAAGCCACAGGTAATTTAGGTTATCTCTAATACAGATTTTTCTCATTCCGAAAAACTGGGACTAGATGATGTTCAACTTGGGGACACAGGTTTGAAATGTAGTAAAATCGGGCCATCAACCTGACATCTGTTTACCCTAATTATGTCTGACTTTGAGCGTACAATATCTTTAGGATCATAGAAATAAAATCTAAGATAGATATAACAAATAAGATAAGTAGGCTGAAGTTGAATTATCAAACTTGTATTTGGATATTTTGGATCTGTGTAACTACAGTCATTTAAATTAGTTTAAGAATATGGGGTCTCAGAAATACATGATATATGAATTTAAATAAAAGAATATAAATACACTAAAACTCCTGAATTATGGAGCACTCTAGTAATGAAGGACCTGAGTTATGAAATAGTTTCTATGTTTAAATTATAGAAAAGGATATATGTACGTCAAGAATTTCGTCATAGTTATACCTTGAAGACCGTAGTTTTCTATTAATTTACTCATAGAAAACTATCGAGTACACCTGAGATATGAAGTGGCTTTGAGTCATGAAAGAATCAATACTTCATAATTCATGAGTTTCATTGTATATACATATAACGTGAATTAGGTATTTTCGAAGGTAATTCAATAGGCCACACCCATTTTCTTCAGTAGAGAAGAAGCAATGGATGGCTGCAGTTGTGTGCAAATTAGTCTCTTTTTTATATCTTATTACAGAATCAATAAAATAATAATTACTGTCAATTTGAAGGTATAACATCTCTCCAGTGAAACTTGAAATGTTTTATAATTTAACTTTAATAAGTTCCGTCTGGGTACCTAGTTTATTAAAATATGGTTAAAAATATGGTTTTTATTCTTCAAATAGAGATTCGAGTGGAAGTTATTAAGAAGGTAGGTATGAGAAATTCCAGAGAAAACATAGATAGCTATAGTTAGTGTGCCACAATTTACCTGCTTCACGCTAGTTAGTTAGTGCGCCGCTATTAAAATGCTTCACCCAAGCTAGTTAGTTATTGTGCCGCAATTTACCTGCTTCACGCTAGTTAGTTAGTGGTTTGCAATTTACCTGCTTCTCCCTAGTTAGTTAGTGGTTCGCAATTTACCTGCTTCACCCTAGTTAGTTAGTGGTTCGCAATTTACCTGCTTCTCCCTAGTCCCTAATTAGTTAGTGGTTCGCAATTTACCTGCTTCTCCCTAGTCCCTAATTAGTTAGTGGTTCGCAATTTACCTGCTTCTCCCTAGTCCCTAGTTAGTTAGTGGTTCGCAATTTACCTGCTTCTCCCTAGTTAGTTAGTGGTTTGCAATTTACCTGCTTCTCCCTAGTCCCTAATTAGTTAGTGGTTCGCAATTTACCTGCTTCTCCCTAGTCCCTAATTAGTTAGTGGTTCGCAATTTACCTGCTTCTCCCTAGTTAGTTAGTGGTTTGCAATTTACCTGCTTCTCCCTAGTTAGTTAGTGGTTTGCAATTCACCTGCTTCTCCCTAGTTAGTTAGTGGTTCGCAATTTACCTGCTTCTCCCTAGTCCCTAGTTAGTTAGTGGTTCGCAATTTGCCTGCTTCTCCCTAGTCCCTAATTAGTTAGTGGTTCGCAATTTACCTGCTTCTCCCTAGTTAGTTAGTGGTTTGCAATTTACCTGCTTCTCCCTAGTTAGTTAGTGGTTTGCAATTCACCTGCTTCTCCCTAGTTAGTTAGTGGTTCGCAATTTACCTGCTTCTCCCTAGTCCCTAGTTAGTTAGTGGTTCGCAATTTGCCTGCTTCTCCCTAGTCCCTAGTTAGTTAGTGGTTCGCAATTTACCTGCTTCACCCTAGTTAGTTATTGGTTTGTAATTTACATGCTTAACCCTAGTTAGTTAGTGGTTTGCAATTTACATGCTTCTCCCTAGTTAGTTAGTGGTTTGCAATTTACATGCTTCTCCCTAGTTCGTTAGACTCGTATGGTTCATTTACTATCACGGTAAATTTGTGCTTTAGGTCCCCCAACGATTTTCGATATTTTTACACTTACTATAGGTTGAAGGAGTCATTTAAAGACTTTTTTTCAAGAATACCATTTGTTGTGCAAATGCTTCGTTTTCGAGATATAGCTCAATTAAGTTTTTGGTAGGAATAACATTAATCCGCTAGTTTGTTGTACTGCACACATCATGATTGTTTAATAACCAGGCAGGGGGGTTCGGGGGGTGGCACGCCCCCCAATATACTTATTTGTGATGTTAATTTAACTTTCCAGACCCCAAACTTAACCTTTCCTATCGGAAACTTAATTGCGCTATATCTCGAAAACGAAGCATTTGCACAACAAATGGTATTCGTGAAAAACGTCTCAAAATGGCTCCTTTTACCTACATTAATTGTCAAAATATCGAAAATCGGTGGGGGACCTAAAGCACAAATTTACCACTATCACCTCTTCATTTTCCTCTTCCATCCGTGAGTGCAGCCACCGGTGCTTGTGTCCCGTTTCGTCACATTCCTTGGTGAGTGACTGCATTCACAGAGTAGCTTTTCTGCATTCATGAGTTTTGTCACAGACTGGTGGTAGATGTCTTTGTTCATGGAGTCACTTTCCTTTCTGACTGTTTCTTCCAATCCTTTGTATTTTATTTCCTCCTGACTTCAACTATTATACGATATGCCTCTGCTTGCATAAAACCAATTACATAACAAATTACACTAAATAATGTGTTAAATACTTTATCAGTTATCTATACTTGTCCTTGAATGTTACCTGGTTACAAGAAATTCTAACTATGGTTAGAAACAGGGCTGTGGCGTCGGAGTCAAAGCTTTTTTTGGTGGAGTCAGAGTCGGAGTCAGGAGTTGAAAATGTGTACCGACTCCAAGCTATAGATATAAGTCACAAAATTGTCATCCATATCATTTGTTGTTTTAAAAACTCATAACTGTTCATAGATATGAATTAAATCAATATTTAAAGTCAAAACACTCGAATAACTCTTTATTACTCATAAAGATACAGTAAAACTGCTTGTTGGAGTCGGTGAAATTCTTTATAATGGAGTCTGAGTTAGAGTCGGAGTCGATAAATTCAAAATAGTCGGAGTCTAACATTTTATGTACCGACTCCGCTGCCCTGGTCATAATATACATACAGTATATATCATAATATATGATCTGCATAGTACGTTCTTATCACATTAAGATACAGTTGTTATTATCCACACGGACAAATGTTCACCTCTCACAGTGATAGCAATTAAAAGTAACGAAGATAACTAAGATGACTATAGAGCATCACATGGTTATTGAGAGGTGAGTTGCCTATTATGCTTTATAGTTTTTTGTGAATCAATTAGGTTCATTAAGGGCCGTACACACGTAGGATTTTTTAAGTTTTTCCACCAGACTTTTTGCTAAGCTCCTCCTACTTTTTCCACGAGATTTTTGGATTATACAAGCTTAGCAAAAAGTCTGGTGGAAAGACCTAAAAAAAAAACCTGCGTGTGTACGGCCCTTAACAGGTAATATTTTATTATTTTTTATTGCTTCCTTATTCAGTGGTGGTTCAAAGAAAATTAGGTTTCAGAAGAAGAAGTACTATAATGTGTATTGTGCATTTATTAAAAGCGGATAACATCACTAACTATTGTAAAATGATACGTAACATAACACTTCTTCCTTGGAAACTATTTGGAAATAGAACAACTTCAGTGACATTTTGATCTCATTGAAGTTTTCACTCTGAATATTCGTTGTTCGCTTGTTCATTGCATGGTTAAGGCCCGCTTCACACTTGCATTTTTAACAGCGCGGAAAAAAGCTCTTCTTAAAATCTGTTTACACTAGCGTAATTTTATCGCTGAAGTAAAAAATTAATGTTTTTTTTCCATCGGCGATAAAAAGACGCTAGTGTAAACACATTTTAAAGAATTTTTTTTTCGCGGTGTTAAAAATGCAAGTGTGAAGGAGGCCTTAACCATGCAATGAACAAGCGAAGAACGAATATTCAGAGTGAAAACTTCAATGAGATCAAAATGTCACTGAAGTTGTTCTATTTCCAAATAGTTTCCAAGGAAGAAGTGTAAGCACCCTGTATTAAAATGTCTACTATTATATTTTTTCCCTTTATTCACTGCCTTTTAGTAAGTAAAATCACGGAGTTAGCTCTAAGAATAACCTTCGCGCAATGACAAAAATAATCACCCTCACTCTTTGCTTACCTGTTCTTATACTATGTCCATCAGTTCTAAATAGTTTTCACCTGTTAATAGTACAAGAAGAGGCGGAGACAAAGATACAGTTTTTTCGTCCATTGGCTAACGATTTACAAGTATTTGAAAACGAGGAAACAATTTAGTGGCCCATACTGCATATTATCAATCATATGAGAATAAAGTTTTTAATTTAAACTTTTAAGTTGTTATTACACTAATTTGTATCCTTAACAACAGAAGATATCATGGAAACCAGTTATGCTCACCAGTTTGAATGCTTATTTTTTAATGTTAATTTTTAACTTTTTTTCACATGCATGATCGAAAATGCAGAACCTTTAGGTAACTCTTAACTTAGGGTCACGCAGGTAAATTGCAGCCCTTTAATTTTTAATTGCGGCCCTCTCAAGAGAGTCTCTAAAACATTCTGAACCGAAATTACATTGAACTGTTGCATAGCTGTCAAAATAAGCACAGTGCATGCTATAATTTATTACTTTATCTTTTTAACGAGTGTTTTAAAGCTATGACGCTTCTGTTGTTCGAGGTCGCAGTTAGTTAGTAGGCCGCAATTTACCTGCTTGACCCTACCTAATTTATCTATTTCATTTTCCAGGTTTTCAACCATGGCCAGGATAGTTTTCTTTCTAGCTTGTCTATACGCAGCAGCTCTTGCGCAGACAGACATCGAATGTCCTTTCCCAGGTTAGTAATGTCCTTTTCCAGGTTAGTAATGTCCTTTCCTAGGTTAGTAATGTCCTTTCCTAGGTTAGTAATGTCCTTTCCCAGGTTAGTAATGTCCTTTCCTAGGTTAGTAATGTCCTTTCCTAGGTTAGTAATGTGACGTCTTTTAGTTTACTTCACTATAACGTCTCAGTGTATGGGCTCTAAGTGATTAGGATCTTACTCTTATGGTATTTTCAGATTCCTTTCTCTTTATATATCTCTTTCTACTAAATACTCATGGTACCATGCCCTAGAACCACCTTGCCACTATGGTTCCGACCTCAGGCCTCTGGTCCAAGCTTAACTGTATTTAAGGGTAATAATGGTAAAGTAATTAACACTTAAAGAGATTATATTCATTGGTCAAGCACGTGTTATTACAAAGAATATCTCCTCTAGAACGCTCGCAAGTTAAGGTCTCAAATAACTACGAACAGGAGAATAGGTGTGTAGCTCACGAGAGCGAATCGGTAACTTGATGTCTACCTACGAACTAACTCTTTCATTCTACAAAGCTTACATTTATAGTGACATACTAATGACGTACTAACTATATCAAATCATTACATCACATATCTCCCCCTTCCATTTAAATTGAAAATGATTTTTAAAATATTTATTTCAAAACTTCATTTTCAATTAAACAATTCTAAAATTTAAAAACATAAATCCCATTTTAATCAATCCTAAAATTCAAAACATTAAAACTCAAATTGAAAAATTCTGAAATTCAAATTGAACAATCATAAACATCAAACCTATAACTGCAAGAATTTTAAACATTTATTAATGGTTTAATTCTATTTCTAATAATTCTTTCTTCCCCTCTTTTTATTTCTGAATGTCGATATTAAATAGAGTCTTCAGAAATCCAAAAAAGAAAATATACTATGTATATAAAATATTTCAACCTTACATTTAACATCAAAAATAGTATGAATACACATCAAAACTGAAATTAACATATAGTGACATTCTTGCTTTAAACAATCAAAAAAATTATTTCAATTTAACTTGTAAAATTTAATTTGATTCAAACAAACATTCAATTCATTTTTTTTTCTTTTACGTTAGCTTTAATAATATTATTTTACTTTCCAAACAAATATTAAGTGTCACACTAAAAAATAAACAAAGTACCTTAATTATTCATAGATTAAATTTTTTGACGTTTTCTGACATGATTATAAATTTGTTAAAAAAATTATTTTTAATAAACATATTACATCATAAACATTATATGAAATTCCTTAATTTCATTCAAATTCTGTGTCGTTTTATTTTAAAAGCAATTATAATTTCATAGATACTCAATATAATTATCAAAATTGGTTCATTGACCTCTCTAAAATATTCTAAAAATTAACATTGATTAACAATCATGCAATTAAAATTAACATCCATCCGTTAAAAAATAGAATTTCTATTTTTTAATTATTTTATTGAATAAAATTTACTATTAAATTCTTTCTTCAGAAAAATTTAAAGTTCATTTAATATTTTACTGCAAATTAGTTATAAATATAACCATTTCATTTATGTATATTAATTTATAAATATTTCATTCCTGCAAATTCCTAATTTATTTTGACTCTAAAATTTTCTAATCATCAAAATCTAATTAGTATTTCAAAATGAAAAAATATTTATTTCTAAATATTCACTTCTAAATATTCACAAATATTCACAGTATGAATATCAATTCATCTGTATTCAATTCATATGCTCACCTAATAGACCGCGTACTTCTATTAAGTAAACATGCTGAGTCATCAATTAAAATAATAATTAAATGCTGCGTCTGTTCTTTCTGTTATGATTCAGTGATTTAATCTGCTGATCATTAAAAAGCTATAAAAGTTCTTGATAACTTTCATGTGGTTGTGTGGATTTGTGGTTCTTTTTGTTTCTTGACTCCTTCGATGTGGTAGGTGTCCTTCCTAGCGTTACGTGCATGACTTATCAGCAACTGTTGTATCTTCGTTCTCCATCTTTTTGATATGGTAACACTGTAATGGTTCCTCTGCTGTCCGTTCTTCTTTCTTCGTTTTTTGAATTCTGCAAACAGAGAAAATATTAGCATTTGAGGCCCCTGGCATAAATATTTTGTATTATAATTTATTAATCACCCATAGTGATTTCTTATTCTCAAATTCACTCTTCAGTATTAATTTCATTTTCTTTGCGAATTCATAATATTAAAATCATAAATATTTTAAATATAGACGTAAGTTAATTTATAATCTCATCATTTTTTCTGATTAATGTCTCATTAATATTGCTGATCGTTGCAATACTCTTTTATCCTATAAACTGAATAAAACACCTATCACTCTTTTGCATTGTGATATTATTTTATTCCACACACATTTCCTTTCGTGTAACCGTGTCTGCTTTTATTTTTTATGCTGACCCATTCTTACTTCTCACATTCATGTTCTTACACCGTGATACTTACTTGAATCACCGGATGTCTATTTATTAACCGACTCAGACATTTTGAACTATCAACAATGTCTGCTGTCTGAAAATTCCTAGATTACAACTGCTTTTTTGCAAGATAAATTAATACATAATGGCATTTTATTTCGTCACTAGCAACATTTAATCTTTTAAAATAGCAATCCCTACTATTCTACCCACTGGTACAGGAGATACACTGACTTTACTAATCACATGCATTCATCTCTACTGCACTACTCAGCGTCATAGTAGCTTCTTTAATCGCACCTTTGCGATATTGTTATTAACCCTTAACTCATATCACACTGGTTACTCATAACATTCTTTAATTAACTTGTTCGACCTTTTATCGAACCTCATTAATTCACTTTACGGTTTCACAAACCGCTATAACTCATTTGAGAAAATCAAACTTTCTCTGATTCTGTGGTTTCAGCTTTTCCACGAACTATAAATTACGGTTTCAGTTCAACCGAAAACTTACCTGAGAAAAATTAACTTTCTCCATGGTTTCACCTTACCACAAACTTCATTTAACCCTAATTTTAACGTGACATGCACGGAGTATCACAAATAACCACCGACTAATCACTCATTTAAACATTGTTCTTTTTTTCTTTCTCCCGTCTCCTTTATACCTACTTACTGGTTTCATTCCAAATTGAGTCAAACTGACAGTTGCCATATTCTTATTTAACTCATACTTAATTGCTATAAATTTTCCTCCTAACAACTCATTTAAACTTCAAGAACTCTCTCTCTTTCTCCCCTTTCTTATCGAATAATAAAAGATTAGTGATTATCATATATTATTTTTTCATAAAAAAAATCGCCACTTATCCTACTTTATCTATGACTTATTTTATCAATCGTTTGGAAAAAAAAATTTATACTGATTATATTCTACTAATAAGATAATCGTCTGCACTGGGAAAATTAATAATTTAATAATATCAAAAAATAATGGATGACTTATCTTTTTTATTCCTCCTCAGCTCCTCTTCTTGTTCGTCTGTGTAGAATTTCTGACTGGGTATATGACTACCAGCTGCTGGTAATATTTCACTGGCAACAACAACTCTGTTGTTTACTTAGTCACTGTTCTTTTTTAACTTTTATACTTAAATTTCTCACTAAAATTGTCAAATAGTATTCACACCTTCAACGTGTTAAAAATCTTCTCGTTTTATCACAAGTGTTACTTAACGAAACTTTAGTTGGTGTCTGTACTCAAGGAGTTAACTGCAAGACTGATCAGAAGATGTTGACTATAATGGCACTACTTGCGACTGTGATTAGAGGATGTTAACTGCACGGTGGCTACCTGCGAACTGTGCTCAAGAGATGTTTTCTGAGCGGTGGCTACCTGCGAACTAACTCTTTCATTCTACAAAGCTTACATTTATAGTGACATACTAATGACGTACTAACTATATCAAATCATTACATCACAGTAATGTCCTTTCCTAGGTTAGTAATGTCCTTTCTTAGGTTAGTAATGTCCTTTCCCAGGTTAGTAATGTCCTTTCCCAGGTTAGTAATGTCCTTTCCCAGGTTAGTAATGTCCTTTCCCAGGTTAGTAATGTCCTTTCCCAGGTTAGTAATGTCCTTTCCCAGGTTAGTAATGTCCTTTCCCAGGTTAGTACTGTCCTAAAGAGAGAAAAATGTGCCTTATATTTTGAGTATTTTCACTAAATTCCACTACCGGTAAATTACAAGCCTATATATTCCACCCCTGGTGAATGTTCACTTTTCACATAAGGTTAGGTTAGCGGTCCTCTGGAACTATGGGGATCTTCGATAGTGACCAAATTTAGCTATACTTCATTGAACAAGCTGGAGTGGAATTTATACCTTGGGTGGAATTTATACCTTGGGTGGAATTTATACCTTGGGTGGAATTTATACCTTGGGTGGAATTTGTACCTTGGGTGGAATTTGTACCTTGGGTGGAATTTGTACCTTGGGTGGAATTTGTACCTTGGGTGGAATTTGTACCTTGGGTGGAATTTATACCTTGGGTGGAATTTATACCTTGGGTGGAATTTATACCTTGGGTGGAATTTGTACCTTGGGTGGAATTTGTACCTTGGGTGGAATTTGTACCTTGGGTGGAATTTGTACCTTGGGTGGGATTTATACCTTGGGTGGAATTTATACCTTGAGTGGAATTTATACCTTGGGTGGAATTTATACCTTGGGTGGAATTTATACCTTGAGTGGAATTTATACCTTGGGTGGAATTTATACCTTGAGTGGAATTTATACCTTGGGTGGAATTTATACCTTGGGTGGAATTTATACCTTGGGTGGAATTTATACCTTGGGTGGAATTTGTACCTTGGGTGGAATTTGTACCTTGGGTGGAATTTGTACCTTGGGTGGAATTTGTACCTTGGGTGGAATTTGTACCTTGGGTGGAATTTGTACCTTGGGTGGGATTTGTACCTTGGGTGGAATTTGTACCTTGGGTGGAATTTGTACCTTGGGTGGAATTTGTACCTTGGGTGGAATTTGTACCTTGGGTGGAATTTATACCCTTGTTGGTATTTACAGTCGGGTCAGAAAGTATTCGTACCGTACGATGAATGTAACATTTTCCTTTATAAATTCTAAAATATCAATTCCTGAATTCCAAATTTTTGTACACCTTTAGATCTGACATCGATAATGATACACAAAAAATTCCAGAGCAAATTTTTATCAATAACAAAAGTTAGCTACAGAGATTTAATTAGAAAATGGGGGGACAGAAAGTATTCATACTGTAACAAGAAAATGTATACAATATTATTTTAATAGTCAATTGTGAATCCTCTGTTCTCGATAACATTCTGGAGGCGTCCAAAATGGTCTCCCACATATTTCTGACAGGTTTCTTTGTCTATTTTACTCCATTCTTCTTTTGTAATGATCTCAAGTTCTGCCAGATTACTTGGTTGCCTTTTCCTTACTCTTTTTTTCAATTCAACCCACATATTTTCGATGGGATTGAGGTCTGGTGATTGAGATGGCCATGGGAGGACATTAACACGTTCATCTGCTAACCATTTGGACACAAATTTCGAGGTGTGCTTTGGATCATTGTCCTGTTGGAAGATCCAGCGACGTCCCATTCCAAGATTCCTCGCACTCTGCTTCAGGTTTTCCTCCAATATATCGCGATAATCCTCCTTCTTCATTATACCACTCACTCGAACCAACGCACCAACACCTTTAGTCGAAAAGCAACCCCAAAACATCAGTGAGCCTCCACCATGCTTCACTGTAGGATGGTATTCTTTGCTTTGAAGGCTTCATTCTTTTTCCTGCAAACATACTGAGAACTAGAATGACTGAAAAGCTCTATTTTCGTCTCGTCTGACCACAAAACACTGATCCAATAAGTGGATTCTTTAGGGGAGTATTCATTTGCAAACTTGACACGAGCCTTCAAATGCATAGAACGCAGTTGAGGAGCTTTCCTAGGACGGCAGTCTCTCACGTTATCCTTGTGTAGGATGTTACTTACAGTTGATCAACTGACACTTGTTCCAAGATTGACTTAACTTCATCCCCGGTCACACGGGGGTTCTTGTTGACCTCTTGCACAACTCTTCAGATACCTGTGGGAGAAACCTTTACCGGACGTCCACTTCGAGGGAGATTTTCCAGGTGACCAACATCCTTTACCTTCTTAATAATGGATTGGACTGTGGATTTTGGTAGTTTTAGCTCCTTGGATATCTTGCCATACCCCTTTCCGTCATTGTGCATCGCTGAGACTATCTTCTTCACCTCCATACTGTGTTCTTTAGCTTTTGGCTTGATTTTAGATTTATAAAAAGACAAATTATTAAACAAAGCCAACGGTTGCCACATATGGGAGAATAACAATTACTGTATACAAAAAAAGGCTCGGTACTACACTGTAGTTCATGAATATAACCCCTATCGCCTTCGTAGGGTCTTAAAAATATTGAATTTCAATTAAATATGTTATTCTTGCGTGCCGTATGAATACTTTCTGTCCCCCCATTTTCTAATTAAATCTCTGTAACTTTTGTTATTGATGAAAATTTGCTTTGAAATTTTTTGTGTATCATTACCGACGTCAGATCTAAAAGTGCACAAAAATTTGGAATTCAGGAATTGATATTTTAGAATTTATAAAGGAAAATGTTACATTTATTATCGTACGGTACGAATATTTTCTGACCCGACTGTATACCCTTGTTGGTAATTATATCTTGGGTGGAATTTTCCTTCAGGGAATTTATCCAGAACCAAATTGTTGTACTCTTCAAACATTATAATTTAGGTCTAATCATATGACACAAATAATCAGTTCTCTTATTTATCGAATAAAGTTACTATTGATAGCTATTTAAGTTCCCCAATTAGATTTGCTGTAACACTTTAAAATCAGACAAATAGATTAAAGATTAAAATGACCAGAAATTTACTATTTGCACTAAGTGACTGATAAGTGAAGTATATCCCTTGTCCTAACGATATACCATTAAATGTACGTACATTACATGTACCAAAATATGTTATGCAAGTGTTCTCGAAAATGAGAGATATGTCTAAGTTTTCTGAGTTAGGCACATTCTATAATAGCATATAAAACGCTGCGTTTTCACCGCCCACTTTACCACTCTTCAATTAGTAACGGTTGAATTACTGGAAGGCGGTAGAAACGTTAGTATTGACTGCAAATTTGGTTTCCATTCATTTAACCGTGATTAATTGAAGAGGCGTAAAGTGAGTGGTTAAAACGCGGCTTCTTATATGCTAGTATAGAGGCCTAACTCATAAAAATTAGACACCTCTCTCATTTGCGATAACACTGTCATAACACCAAAAAGCTATTTTTCAGGAGAGGCATTTTAGTACATGTAATTTACGTACATTTAATGGTGAATCGTTAGGATATTTAGCCTCTCTAGCGGTACATTTGAGAGCTATGATTATGAAACTTTTACCAAAATAGTCAGTATTTTAAGATATAATGCTTATATTGATGCTAATAAAGACTGGCCCTAAGTACTACAATGTCTATGTACAGAGGGAGATGAAGTTTCTTCAGAGGTGGAGTGTGACAAGTACTCCTCCTGTTCTTGGTCTACCTCAGGGTGCGGTATGCTCACCAGTCAGCAGATAGGCTACAATGTCACTAGCGTCGCAGACACGACTAATGGAGTGGAGGTGAGTGGACTTCCTTTTGCTTATTTCAGTGGTCATCTATTTAGTTATTGTATCAAAGATTAGACAAACTCTCTGTTTCACAACTTGTTGATAAATTCAGACGCAAACAAACTCTTCTACCATCACATTGATTAAAGGTTTATACGAGTAAAGGGCCGTACACACGTAGGGTTTCTTAAGTCTTTCCACCAGACTTTTTGCTAAGCTCCTCCTACTTTTTCCACAAGAATATAAAGAAAAAACTATATAATTGTTTATATTGTTTTTCTGTTTTTATCGTTTTTTTTATCTTGTTGAAAAAGTAGAAGGAGCTTAGCAAAAAGTCTGGTGGAAAAACTGAAAAAACCCTACGTGTGTACGGCTCTTAAATATAAATTAATAAAATCGGTACATGTTTCTTTTTGAAAAGTAGAACGTACTAATATATCTCTACCTCTACAGTATGTACATTGTTTTAACTATAACTTCAAGAATGACAGAGTGGTGGGTTGTAAAGTCTGATCTGTTGCAGGTTAGTTTGGTGCTGATGTCTGACGGCAAGACTATGTTTGGTGGAGATGTTCTACATCTGAAGGTGCAAGTTATACAACATGCTGACCATCATGTCCAGATAAAAGTAAGACTATTTTGTTTCTTCGTCAACTCTTCAATGTGAAACAAATTAGTTCCCCTTTTTTTGTGTTGAGTCTAGGTTTCTTATTAACTAATTTGACACGAGTACTGCATTTATTGGGCAAAATATTGGAGGTAAGGAGAGTGAATCAAACAAAAAGTTACGCAACTAATAATTTTGCACCCAAATGAACACATCGGACGGACTATTCGACTATGTGCTGACACTTATAAAAAGTAAATGTTATTTTAAATGCTATTTTTCAATTTCTTGAAGTGGTTGCATTATGGCTATTATTTAGCACTCGATTGCAAGTGAAATATCATTTAGAATATTATTGTACCTGCAAAATGGACTTTTTGAACAAACCATTTCTATATTATGGAATTATTTTAGAATTTCTCAGAAAAAACTTACATTAAATTTACCATCAAAATATATTTTATTTCCCATAATGTAAACACTTTTCACTAAGTATTATGGTTTTCCATTTTTAAAGGTCCCCTCCACTCTAAATTTAAAATAAATCTGTTAAAGCTTTAAATTTGTAGAGCTAAAGTTATACAACATATCTCAGTTAACAGAAAAGAAATTGATGAAGTATTCGCTTGGTAATTAATTATATAAGAAATAGTCACACTCAACAGTCACTGTCCGACTTTTCTGAGATTCAACAGAAGAACAAGTTGAAAATACAAACTGTTATATCATATCATCGTAAATTTAGTGGTAATTAGATATATAGGTACAATTATTTTAGGTACACAATGTTTTTTTAGAATAATGGTTGTCGTGAATAAATTATACGTTTTGGAATGTGGTCTTTGGTTACTGGAGTGTGGTCTTTGGTTACTGGAGTGTGGTCTTTGGTTACTGGAGTGTGGTCTTTGGTTACTGGAGTGTGGTCTTTGGTTACTGGAGTGTGGTCTTTGGTTTCTGGAGTGTGGTCTTTGGTTTCTGGAGTGTGGTCTTTGGTTACTGGAGTGTGGTCTTTGGTTTCATGAGTGTGGTCTTTGGTTACTGGAGTGTGGTCTTTGGTTTCTGGAGTGTGGTCTTTGGTTACTGGAGTGTGGTCTTTGGTTACTGGAGTGTGGTCTTTGGTTACTGGAGTGTGGTCTTTGGTTTCTGGAGTGTGGTCTTTGGTTTCTGGAGTGTGGTCTTTGGTTTCTGGAGTGTGGTCTTTGGTTTCTGGAGTGTGGTCTTTGGTTTCTGGAGTGTGGTCTTTGGTTTCTGGAGTGTGGTCTTTGGTTTCTGGAGTGTGGTCTTTGGTTTCTGGAGTGTGGTCTTTGGTTTCTGGAGTGTGGTCTTTGGTTTCTGGAGTGTGGTCTTTGGTTTCTGGAGTGTGGTCTTTGGTTTCTGGAGTGTGGTCTTTGGTTTCTGGAGTGTGGTCTTTGGTTTCTGTAGCTCCACTACCTTCCTACTCCTCGCTCCTCTCCAACCCTCTAACAGTTCCTCGCTCCCTCAGATAACAGATGAAGATGAGGATAGATACGAGGTGCCCATTGATCTCAACCTACCTGATGTTCCTGAAATCACCTCCCCACTCTTCACAGTGTCTGTCAGTGAAGTTGGTGAACCCTTCCAGTTTAACGTCACCAGACAGAGTACAGGAGTTAATGTGTGAGTACATATTGCTGTACTACATTTGATAAATGCTATGGTAAATATGGAATGTTCCGTAAGGTACAATATGCCTTTCTACAATTTTTAATCTTCTAAATTTCGCTCTTTAAAATGCTGGTGAAACCATTTGGAATCTTAGGAACTTTTAACTGCCCAAACAGCATGACACTATTTATATAACTTTGAAACTATAAGTTGATAATCTCATCCTTGAAATAATAAATGAATATTTTGTTCAAAGTTTTGAGATGTACGGTGCCCTAACTTACGAAGATCAGTTCATTCAATTGACTACCATCTTACCTTCGACTTACTTGTATGGAATGGGAGAGAACACCCACCAGAAACTCAGGCACACCTTCTCACCTAGACAAACCTGGCCAATATTCGCCAGAGATCAACCCATAGGAACGGTGAGTACTGAAACATAGACAAACTGGCCAATATTCGCCAGAGATCAGCCCATAGGAACGGTGAGTACTGAAACATAGACAAACTTGCCAATATTCGCCAGAGATCAGCCCATAGGAACTGTGAGTACTGAAACATAGACAAACCTGCCTATATTAGCCAGAGATCAGTCTATAGGAACTGTGAGTACTGAAACATAGACAAACCTTCCAATATTCGCCAGAGATCAGCCCATAGGAACTGTGAGTACTGAAACATAGACAAACCTGCCTATATTCGCCAGAGATCAGCCCATAGGAACTGTGAGTACTGAAACATAGACAAACCTTCCAATATTCGCCAGAGATCAGCCCATAGGAACTGTGAGTACTGAAACATAGACAAACCTGCCTATATTAGCCAGAGATCAGTCTATAGGAACTGTGAGTACTGAAACATAGACAAACCAGGCAAAAAGTCTTCTTAAACAATATGTATTACCTAGTAAGTCCTGACTAGCAGAAATATTAGTAAAGGTAAATCTGTTAACAGCAAATCCAATTGGATTGATAATTATGAATGCAGATTTCAGGCTTGAGAAGAATACTGTATTTTCGATAAAATCTTCTGGAATGAACTTTGATGAGAATAAATGAGATTCTATCGACGACAATAATGCAATAGATGTTATTTATTAATTCTTCTTATCCAGGAGATGATGAACGAGTATGGACATCACCCTTACTACTCTGTAGTGGAAGATGATGACGGCAACACTCACTCTGTGCTCTTCTACAACTCCAATGCGATGGGTAAGTCATTACTAGGGTTGTCACAATGTGCGTTTAAAATCATAAATTCTGAAAATCTTATAGACGGAGAGAATTAAAATTATTAAATGGTTCCAGCGGTATATAGTATTCGATACCATTTCATTTATGATATTCTTCACTTATAAGGTAGAGTATTGCCTTAAGGGTAACTAAGAACAGCTCTGTATCTTGGCCCTGATTGTTATTATTATTGACTGTCACTAGTCCTGGTAATTGCATAGGTACGAAAGTGACGAAATTGTGTTAAATGTTGTTAGTGATTAGTTACATACTCTGAGAATTCATTAGTCTGAAATATAAATGAAAAATAAATATAAATTGTTTTTGTATGAATGCAACTCTGAGTTTCGCCGCATCGGCAGGAGTGGCGCTGCGGTCAGTTTGTTTACATAATCAGCTGTTTATTAACAAATTAAAACAATAGCATTACTTGTGCCTAAATATACTGCACTGATTAAGATTATTATTTCAATACAATAAAGTAAAGGAAATGTAACAAAGTAAATTAGAACGTAAATAGAAACTTACAAACTAAAGGGCCGTACACACGAAGTTTTTTTCAAGTCTTTCCACCAAACTTTTTGCTAAGCTCCTCCTACTTTTTCCACGAGAATATAAGAAAAAACGATATGATGATTATTTATTTGAGTTGGTATCCATGATACCTGCAGGTATCATGGATACCAACTAATAATTATACGATTTTTATCAAGTTTTCTTATATTATCGTGGAAAAAGTAGGAGGAGCTTAGCAAAAAGTCTGGTGGAAAGACTTAAAAAAACCCTACATGTGTACGGCCCTAAACAGTCGCATGTCCTCTGCTATTTGTGGCAACTGTGTAATTCCTCGGTAGGGGGCGCTGCAAATGGGAATTAGTTTTAGAAATCTAATTACAATATATAAAGTGACCACTTCTAGTATTACTACATTCGTAAATTGTGAAAGGTGATACTTTAGTCGTCATTTATTTACCATCTTGTTAGTCGCAAAAGTATTCAACCAAATTACCTGAAGTTTGGGGAGACGATTGGTACATGTCCACTCTGACCATTTCATTTGATTTTAAGAGAGAATACGTCATAGTTTAAGGTCAATTATAAACTGCGGCGAAGGTATGCGCTCTACGAGTGCCAATCATCTAGTTGATAATGTCCCTCTACTTATTCATCAACAAGAGAGAAGAGGTTTTGGCAGAAGTTTATTGTTGCTATTTAAAGTTTTTTAGACTGATGCCAATGTTTAATTGTATATACAGTACATAGGTAGCGAGTAGATAGGCTTGTATATATGTACACAAGTTACATTGTAATATTTTGAAAAGTACAAAACCACAGTGCACATATAAAACAAACTGATAGAAGTTCAGAAAACTGATTACTGTAAATGATATTCTAACTCGTTCAAACACGTTCTAACTCGTTCTAACTCGTTCAAACATGTTCTAACTCGTTCAAACTCGTTCAATCAAGTTTCTACCTATCTGACTCACTACAACCTCAATGAGAAAAATAAACAACTCCAATTAATGCACTCAGGTGTTGTGAGTTCACCCTATGGCTTTGTCTCTAAAGCGAGACACTTTAGTGCATCAGACTATAGTGTTGATGCACTTATGCTTGAAAGTGCATCAGTTTGATGCACTTTCGAGCCTAACTATAGTTTGATGCACTAAAGTGTCTCGCTTTAGAGACGAAGCCATAGGGTGAACTCACAACACCTGAGTGCATCAGAATTTCTGTCAGTGCTGACTGTGGTAGAGTGTGTTTCTACTGTAACATTTATTTCATATAGTATCTCTATATTTGTTCCTTTCTTTCTCAACTATTAACTGTTAAGATACTGTCTATGAGTAACTCTAAGGTCCTCTTCACACTTGCGTTTCACAACGTCGCCTTTAAAAAATGCTCATGGCAAAGAGTTTAGCTGCGATAGATTTTAACGGAGCCATTCACACTTGCGTCAGAAAAAATGCTGGTAAAAAGAAAGCGCAAGTGTAAAGGGCTCCGTTAAAATCTATTGCAGCTAAACTTTTTGCCATGAGCATTTTTTTAAAGGCGGCGTTGAGAACGCAAGTGTGGTAGGGCTTACTTGTGGAGATGCATAACAATTTAAGTCTTGTTCTCCATTCATATCCATTAGCTTTAATAAAATAGTTCCTCATTGTAATGTCTCCATGGCAGAGTACTCCACCTTTCTAACCAATGAGGGTAAGGGTGCCATGACTCTGAGAACCATTGGGGGGATCGTGGACCTGCACTTCTTCTTGGGACCTTACCCTGAGGACGTCAACGAGCAGTACATTGCAGTGAGTAGCAAAAGATGATTTCTTTACTAGGGTGAATTACGAATCATCTGTCAGTTTCACATCTTCGGTCATAGCTATAGTAAAAAGAATGATATAATAATTGTTATTTAAATTTTATTTTAGTTATTATACGATTTTTATCATTTTTTCTTATATTCTCGTGGAAAAAGTAGGAGGAGCTTAGCAAAACGTCTGGTGGAAAGACTTAAAAAACCCTACGTGTGTACGGCCCTTTTCTCTCCGACAGTACACGCATCTTTATTATTTTTTCAGACTATTGGTACCCCCATCCACCCCCCGTACTGGTTCCTTGGTTTCCAGCTCTCCCGGTGGGGTTACACTTCCCCCGATCACATCAGAGAAGTCAGGGCTAGGATGAAAGCTGCCGGTATACCGCAGGTGAAACACAATAGATAGACAGTGAATAGAATGGTATTTCAATAGCTATGAATGTAAGTACGGTCACTGTTTAACCTTCTTTGTGCTCAGGTGTAAAAGGGATAGTAAACTTAAAATCAAACAATCGCCAAATTTGTTTCAAATTCATTCAGAATATTTAATTATGTAATATTTGAATGCTCGTTTATTTTTAAAATGTTCATATAAAAAGTATATAATAAAATTAACGACACCTAGCGGAAGTATTACCACTCATTAGTATGTACGTGAGTATATTTGTTGTTTTCATATCAATTTATGTATGCAGTAATTAACCATTTTTGCGTTAAAATGGTTAAAAGATTCAAGACAAGAAGGCATAACTTTAAAAATAAAGCCATCTCTTCACTTAAGCTAGAATCTAGATAGAAACTTATCTCCATTTGTTTGTTTACAAGATGGCGACATTGATTGTGGCGCCATCACCGTTAGTATTTGTTAAGAAATTAATTATATATAAATTGATATTTCTATTATTAGATTTTATTGAACATTACAATTCTACATGAATGCTTTATTCTTACTAAACAATCGTTTTATTAGAATAAATGACATTTTTTTTATGAAGTCTACTGCCCCTTTAAACTCTGAAGTTTTTTGTAGAATAGTTACTAAAAAATGTGTTTTCCAGCATAAGTTGAAATTACCTTCACATGTTCCATTGAGTTTGAATCCTTCAAAACAATCCATAAATTGTTTAGAATTCAATATACTTTTTCTCTTAAGGACGTGCAAACGGTTGACATCGACTACATGGAAAGGTACAGGGACTTCACTTACGACAAAGACGTTTGGGCTGATTTGCCGGCACTGATAGATGAGCTGCACAGTGACAATGTGAAGGTGGTGCTAATCTTAGACCCCGCCCTAGTTATTGACTGGGACAACTACTTACCATCTCAGAGAGGCAGGGACAAAGATGTCTTCGTAAAGTGGATGTCACAGGTGTGATTTTGTTAGGTTTACCTGTCTGGTTCTTTGGCCGATAGCACTTTTGTCGAAAATGTTCAGAACACTGTAAAGGGCCGTACACACGTAAGGTTTTTAACTCTTTCCACCAGATTTTTTGCTAAGCTCCTCCTACTTTTTCCACAAGAATATAAGAAAAAACGATATAATAACTATACGATTTATATCCTGTTTTTCTTACATTCTCGTGGAAAAAGTAAGAGGAGCTTAGCTAAAAGTCTGGTGGAAAGACTTAAAAACCCTACGTGTGTACGGCCCTTAAGTTATATTATTCTAGTTGCGCTGATGCACCATTAACTCTCTTCTTTGATTCATTGCTATAAAAGAACTAATTACTTATCTTAAAAATGAAATAAAGAGCACTTTAGATAATTCTAACGTTCACAATATATGTCCTGAAAGATGTTATATTATTGGTAATATAAATCTTAAAGCAATTTGCTACTCCATTTATTAATTTCTTTTGGTAGACATTTTCTGCAAGTACTTCTTATAATGATATGTGTGTTTTTTAGGTAATTAAATTGACATAATTACTACTAAGTGATATGTAACGTCAGAGTAGTCGGATAGTTGGATGTAATATAGGTTATGAACCAATGAACACTTTATAAATTACTAATGGCCTTAATAGCCAGTTTGGGAGTAGCTACTGAAGCCGATGATACACTAGCAGCAATTGCTGCAATGGTTGTGGCTCGCAATTCATGCAGCCCGCCAAACAGTAGCTTTCAGCATCAATGACTGCCATTTTCGGAGATCCAACATGTTGGATTCACCCCGCACTCAGGGCAGCATTCAATGCGGCTATAGCGGTTTAACGGGTATGTGTTGCTCTTCGTCGCTCCTCAATATGCCTTAACCAGAGTTTGAGTGGAATAGACACAAATTCTCAGCGTGGTGACTGCTGTGGTAAAAACTCTAGTGTATCAGGTGCACCCCGTAGCCATGAGTGCATGCATGAATTGCGGGCCGCAACCAATGCAGCAATTGCTGCTCATGTATCATCGGCTTAATGTGGTGAAGTGCCAGCTATACTAATGTGGTGCATATAGCTACTAATGTGGTGAAGTGCCAGCTATACTAATGTGGTATCTATAGCTACTAATGTGGTGAAGCTGCTACTAGGACTTAGTGCCTCAATACTAATGTGGTGATGCTATTGGCAGGATTTAGTGCCTTCAGATCAGCCTGATGGGGCACTAGACTACATGGTGGGGTATGTATGGCCAGACATGAAGACAGTCTTCCCTGACTTCCTGAGTAACGAGACAGCAACTTGGTGGGCCAGTGAACTCTCATTGATGAGGAATGTAAGTCATCTTTACCTATATACTTCACTATCAACAAATTGATCAATTAATTAAATCAAATTACGTGTTTGTTTTATTGACTCTACGGTAACTAGGCGAGTACCCAGTTAACGTACAACTTCCTAGGTACAACAAACACTCGAAGTAAACAAATATTTTTTTGAAACTGTACCTACAGGAAAAACCTCATTCTAGACATAAGTTTTTGTCACCTGACAGTTAGTCTAGTGTAAATATTACATAAATTAATAATTAAAATACTATACCTTAATATTTATGCTGCCAAAACAGTTACTGATGTTACTTTTAAAATTAGTATAGAAATGGAGGTCATTATTTTAAAGAAATTCAACGATGGTGTTAAATTAGAAAATGTAGATCTTGTTTCTTATTATCTTTCCCCTTCAAAATTATAATTTTAGTTAGTTACCTTAATCCCTAGAAGAATAAATAGAATGATGAGTATCACAGTTACCGCTCCAATTCTGCAAAGAAAACGGTGTTGGTCTAGTACAAAAATACCCAAACTTAGACTGCCTGGAACGTATTTCTGTACGAGTGTTGCTGCTTACTTAATTGAAACAAGTTTTCATACTCTGTTTAAGTAACTAAATAGGACTTCTAGAACAATAAAAGGCTGATGAGGTTAGTTTGATAGGAGTTATTACTCGTGACTTCTTTGAAGTGTTCCTATTCCCTAGGACCTCAAATATGACGCGATTTGGATTGACATGAACGAGCCTGCTAATTTCGGCACTGACACCAACCACCCCTGGAACTGGCCCGCTAACACCACGGACTGGAGTCTAAAATGCCCCGACAATGACCTGGACTCTCCCCCATACCCCACAAAGATGGTCAGGGTGGGGGGCACTGAGAGCAAGAGAATAAGGTGAGGGGAGAGGGAGAGCAAGAGAATAAGGTGAGGGGAGAGGGAGAGCAAGAGAATAAGGTGAGGGGAGAGGGAGAGCAAGAGAATAAGGTGAGGGGAGAGGGAGAGCAAGAGAATAATGTGAGGGGAGAGGGAGAGCAAGAGAATAAGGTGAGGGGAGAGGGAGAGCAAGAGAATAAGGTGAGGGGAGAGGGAGAGCAAGAGAATAAGGTGAGGGGAGAGGGAGAGCAAGAGAATAAGGTGAGGGGAGAGGGAGAGCAAGAGAATAAGGTGAGGGGAGAGGGAGAGCAAGAGAATAAGGTGAGGGGAGAGGGAGAGCAAGAGAATAAGGTAAGGGGAGAGGGAGAGCAAGAGAATAAGGTGAGGGGGGGGAGCAAGATAATATGTTGAGAGGGGGGTCGTGTCTCTATTCGTAACTCCCTAGAATGAGTAAATCATATTTGACACTTCTTTTGCTTAAAGAATGTAATGGTCATGCAGTTTGAGTAAGTTTATTACTAGGACGGCTGTAAAATTTAGCCAGAATTATTTCCCGATGCAAAATGAAGGGCAATTGTTAATAATAACTATCATAATATTCTTGTGATTTTGTTTAGAAGTGCAGAAGTAAGATAATTAGCTATCGGTTGAGAAACTATTGCAGTTTCCAATTGTGATCTTGCATAGCTACATAGCTAGATGAATAGACTAGTAACTTATTTGAATTGGTATTAGTAATTAGGTCGTTCCCACTGGTTGAGGGTGAAATTGGAGACTGGCCACATGTGGGTTGAAGACCAATGGCAATTGGAGACTGGCCCCATGTGGGTTGAAGACCAATGGCAATTGGAGACTGGCCCCATGTGGGTTGAAGACCAATGGCAATTGGAGACTGGCCCCATGTGGGTTGAAGACCAATGGCAATTGGAGACTGGCCACATGTGGGTTGAAGACCAATGGCAATTGGAGACTGGCCACATGTGGGTTGAAGACCAATGGCAATTGGAGACTGGCCCCATGTGGGTTGAAGATCAATGGCAATTGGAGACTGGCCCCATGTGGGTTGAAGACCAATGGCAATTGGAGACTGGCCCCCATGTGGGTTGAAGACCAATGGCAATTGGAGACTGGCCACATGTGGGTTGAAGACCAATGGCAATTGGAGACTGGCCACATGTGGGTTGAAGACCAATGGCAATTGGAGACTGGCCCATGTGGGTTGAAGACCAATGGCAATTGGAGACTGGCCCCATGTGGTTTGAAGACCAATGGCAATTGGAGACTGGCCCCATGTGGGTTGAAGACCAATGGCAATTGGAGACTGGCCCCATGTGGGTTGAAGACCAATGGCAATTGGAGACTGGCCCCATGTGGGTTGAAGACCAATGGCAATTGGAGACTGGCCACATGTGGGTTGAAGACCAATGGCAATTGGAGACTGGCCCCATGTGGTTTGAAGACCAATGGCAATTGGAGACTGGCCCCATGTGGTTTGAAGACCAATGGCAATTGGAGACTGGCCCCATGTGGTTTGAAGACCAATGGCAATTGGAGACTGGCCCCATGTGGTTTGAAGACCAATGGAAATTGGAGACTGGCCACATGTGGGTTGAAGACCAATGGAAATTGGAGAAATTGGAGCCGAGGCATCTCATGATTGGATATTGTGAACTTTTGAGAAAAATCTACCGAGTATATAAGCGGTGAATTGAGATGAAGATGGTTTATATGACTTTCTCTTGCTGTCTGTCACTCACGCTCTGCTCAAGGGAGAGTCTTAAAGGTCCCCTCCAAGCAAATTTTTTTATTGCTTAAATCAACGAAACTAATGTTTCTAATCATTTAACTGCAAACCCCATGAAATTTGATAGCATATATTTAATTTTATATGCTTTTAAAGATTTTTATAATCCAAACTCTACAAAACCTATTCTACTTCCGACTTTCTAATTTCAGTCTGAAGAAAAAGAATGTACACCATTTGTTTTGATTGTCAACTAGGTATTTGGCTTAATAAATCTATTTATTATTCGTTTAAAAGTTTAAATTTTAGAAACAAATAATATCTTAAAAGAAGGTCAAAAACGAATTGTTTGTTTCAAAATCTAAATTTGAAATCAAAACAAAGAGTGTACAATCTTCTTTCTCAGCGTCAGGTTGGAGATTCGCTCGATTGTTGCTCACAGAGTATTAAAAACCTTTCAAAGCAAATAATATAATATATACTGAACCGAATTGTATGCGGTTTACGAAATAATGATCGTAGACCTCAGTTCTATTATATTATGTAATAAATTTATTTTTTTCCCTGATCCTGGAGAGGACCTTCAAGAAATTTAAGAGCATTCTGGCTTAGGGACGCTGAAGTCTCCATATAATCCAGCCCTTAGGAACCTTTTCGAAACTTAGTCGGCGTAAATCTGCACCTGCTTTTGCGGTGGAAATTTTAACCGGAGCGAGTGACTCAATCTTGTAATTCCATGTGTCGTCAGCAGTATTAAGAGGACAGATACAATTCCATGAGTCAGCAGCAGTATCCAGAGGAGAGATACAATCCATTCGATTCGGTCTAGTGTATCATGGATACGGATTGCTATATCATGGATACAGTTTGTTGTGTCTCGGATACACTCGAAATAACATTTCACACTGTTACGTCACAAAATCTAAAATGGCGGCTTTTATTAAGTGTCTACTATATCGATAGAGTGACTTGTTTCTATTAAATGAATGATGTCTCTATTTGTTCTCATCCCCAGTGACCACACACTGTGCATGTCTGCTCTCCAGACAGACGGTGAAGCTAACTACACTATGTACAACACACACTCACTGTATGGACACACAGAAGCCAGGGCAACATACAGGTGAGTAATTAGTATTTAGTGCTGTCTGGTGGTACCTACCTGAGATGGTAACTCTATTCTGTTGCGTTAATGCTATACTACGCCGCTAAAATTTGAACCTGACATACTATGAGTGGCAAACCGTCCTCCAAAGCAGTTTTCTCTCGGTATTTTTTGACAGAATATTAGCATTTTCCCCGCCAACATGTCCGATAGAATAAAATAAGACAGCGGGTCTGCGGCAACCGCGCACGATGTCGCTTTCTCTAGTATGTCACTTCACATTGGATTACTGCTGGCGAGTTTTTCCCGCTGCCGGCAACGGTTTACCGTGTCTAGTAGTTCATCATGCTTAGGTAGCACTGCTTCCGTAGAGTACTGCGGCTATCACGTCCTTCGTCTACTAACTTACTATTTACTATTTCCTACTATAAATTGAATTTTATTGTGATGCATGATAGCGTGGAAATATCATTCATTGTTGTTCAGTTATTGGAAAAGTTGAGACGCGTTTAGATATGTTAAAACACGTTTAGTATCAGCATGCGAAACATGCAAAATTTTAAGAAAGTAAATATAAATCGACATGGCACTCATGATTAAAACTTCCTATGTTTCCGAACATGAAGGTTAATAAATAAGATATACGTTTATTAATATAACAATCTCGGTATAAAACTTCAATTTCTTATTCAGATATCAATTATTTTTCATTATGCAAGATAGGTCCTTTCTTCGAGACAACAATCCTCCCATTGACATGAACAGGAAAAACTGAACGGTGATTTAAAATAAAACCTTAAATGAAAACGATTCATGAGAAAATTAAGACGTACAAGTATTTCGGTCCGCAAAAGTAAATCATGAAAAATCACGGACCGTAAAATAAGTGACATCCCCCGTTTATATATACGTTCAAACAGGCTTAGTAACGTCCACACTCGTTTAAAGGGGCAGTTCAGTCAATTTTTGTTTTCATAATATTAATGTTGAACGATCACTTGTAAGAAAAAAGCTTTCTTGTAGAATTAAACGGTTGAAAAAAATATAATAAGCGATATATATCATATTTTATAAATTCGATTTAGTTCCTGCGTCCTCCTACAGATGGCGCCACCACTCTGTACTATTTGTTTACATTTTACAGCTGATAACATGTGAACAATTTTTCTATCAACAGTATTAACAGGTAATTCTTTTCAAAACTAAATCTAATTGACTCGAAGGACAGTTTTCAATTTCACAAATTCTTTTCACCATTTTCATAAGTTAATAACCGATTCAAGTCTGGGACTGATTATCATTTTGTTTACGTACTACAATGATTAGTTACGCGGTCCACCGCAGTCCACAGATGGCGCCACTAATTTACAATATACTTTTTATATCAACATTTCTAAAATCAACGAATATTCTAATGTTACATAAATAAATATACTAAATCGATTTAGGACCAATTTGGTGAAAGTTTGATTTTGACTGAACTGCCCCTTTAAAGGCCGTACACACGTAGGGTTTTTTAAGTCTTTCCACCAGACGTTTTTCTAAGCTCGATACCCACTAAAATAAATAATAACTCTATAGTTTTTTCTTATATTCTCGTTGAAAAAGTAGGAGGAGCTTAGCAAAACGTCTGGTTGAAATACTCAAAAAAACCCTACGTGTGTACGGCCCTTTAGAATGTTCTCATATCTCCTGCTTGTTTCCAGAGGTCTGAGGGAGTTATCTCCAGGCAAGAGAGTGATGGCCATGTCACGGTCCACTTTTCCCGGTACAGGACAGTACGCTGTTCACTGGCTAGGGGACAACTCTGCAGACTGGACACAGATGAGAATGTCCATCATTGGTAACTTTATTTAAAAGCATTCGGTAACATTTTTAGAGATTAGCATTGATTTAGCAACTAAGATTATGTCACTGTATACAAAAAAAAGCTTCAGAAAATGAAGACATTTTTCTTCTTCGAAGTCCCTTGTATTGTAAGATCCCTTTTTTTTGCCAGAAAATTTTTCTTCTTCCGCCATTGAAATTTTTCTATTGGCTTGAGTATTTTTAAATTTTAAAATAAAATCAGTTCCCTATCGATAACCGGAGAAACTAATCCCATTATATTCGACTGACTGAAAATGTACCTACCAACGGTGGTACAGGTGGCGGTTAACGCAAGTTGTTAATGTACCACCGGCCGGTGGTACAGGTGGCGGTTAACGCAAGTTGTTAATGTACCACCGGTGGTACAGGTGGCGGTTAACCTGTTAAAATCACTACTAATACCTCCCCCCCCCCTCTCCTGCTAGGTATGATAGAGTTCAACATGTTTGGAATACCAACCGTCGGGGCAGATATTTGCGGCTTCTTTAACGTTCCAGACACTGAACTGTGTGTGAGATGGCAGCAATTGGGAGCCATGTACCCATTCAGGTAAATTGGGAGCCATGTACCCATTCAGGTAAATTGGGAGCCATGCACCTCTTCAGGTAAATTGGGAGCCATGCACCTCTTCAGGTAAATTGGGAGCCATGCACCTCTTCAGGTAAATTGGGAGCCATGCACCTCTTCAGGTAAATTGGGAGCCATGCACCCATTCAGGTAAATTGGGAGCCATGTACCCATTCAGGTAAATTGGGAGCCATGTACCCATTCAGGTAAATTGGGAGCCATGTACCCATTCAGGTAAATTGGGAGCCATGCACCCATTCAGGTAAATTGGGAGCCATGCACCCATTCAGGTAAATTGGGAGCCATGCACCCATTCAGGTAAATTGGGAGCCATGCACCCATTCAGGTAAATTGGGAGCCATGCACCCATTCAGGTAAATTGGGAGCCATGCACCCATTCAGGTAAATTGGGAGCCATGCACCCATTCAGGTAAATAGGTTGTTCAATTTTTAAAATAATAATAATGTAGTGTTCCTATATCACATTAAATTCTACTAATTGTCAATGCAAGCGTAACTTATTAATGAGTTTCCCTTCTCTTTCTTCTTTTTCCCAATGAAATATTATTTCTTCCAGTCGAAACCACAATGCGGAGGGAAACCCAGACCAAGACCCAGCGGTGGACCCGACAGTGGCAGAACATTCGAAAGTTGCTTTGGAATTCAGATACGCCTACCTACCTTATTTGTACTTCCTCTTCCACAAGGTGAATACAGTCCTACCTACCTTATTTGTACTTCCTCTTTCACAAGGTGAATACAGTCCTACCTATCTTATTTGTACTTCCTCTTTCACAAGGTGAATACAGTCCTACCTACCTTATTTGTACTTCCTCTTTCACAAGGTGAATACAGTCCTACCTACCTTATTTGTACTTCCTCTTTCACCAGGTGAATACAGTCCTACCTACCTTACTTGTACTTCCTCTTTCACCAGGTGAATACAGTCCTACCTACCTTATTTGTACTTCCTCTTTCACAAGGTGAATACAGTCCTACCTACCTTACTTGTACTTCCTCTTTCACCAGGTGAATACAGTCCTACCTACCTTATTTGTACTTCCTCTTTCACCAGGTGAATACAGTCCTACCTACCTTACTTGTACTTCCTCTTTCACCAGGTGAATACAGTCCTACCTACCTTATTTGTACTTCCTCTTTCACAAGGTGAATACAGTCCTACCTACCTTACTTGTACTTCCTCTTTCACCAGGTGAATACAGTCCTACCTACCTTATTTGTACTTCCTCTTTCACAAGGTGAATACAGTCCTACCTACCTTACTTGTACTTTCTCTTTCACCAGGTGAATACAGTCCTACCTACCTTATTTGTACTTCCTCTTTCACAAGGTGAATACAGTCCTACCTACCTTATTTGTACTTCCTCTTTCACAAGGTGAATACAGTCCTACCTACCTTACTAGTACTTCCTCTTTCACCAGGTGAATACAGTCCTACCTACCTTACTTGTTCTTCCTCTTTCACAAGGTGAATACAGTCCTACCTACCTTATTTGTACTTCCTCTTTCACAAGGTGAATACAGTCCTACCTACCTTATTTGTACTTCCTCTTTCACAAGGTGAATACAGTCCTGCCTACCTTATTTGTAACTAATATGTTGTTTCTTTTTCTGACATGTTGCAATTTTTCCATCATTTCAAACCTTCATTCAATATGGTGGACATGCATATTGCATTTGCTAGCTATATGCATATTTAATTAATAGGTCTCTAAAAACCTATTAAATAATTCGGATTTCTCTAACATTACGTTTTCCCCCAGGCTTCCATGCACGGTGGCACAGTAGTGAGGCCTCTCTACAACGAGTACCCCACAGACATCATAGCTAGGGACATAGACCAGCAGTTCATGCTAGGCTCTGCTTGGATGGTCGCCCCAGTACTGTATCCAGGCATCACAGAACAACAGGTCTACTTCCCTGAGGTAATACCCTGTACCTAGACACTACCCAACAACAGGTCTACTTCCCTGAGGTAATACCCTGTACCTAGACACTACCCAACAACAGGTCACTTACCCGAGGTAATACCCTGTACCTAGACACTACCCAACAACAGGTCACTTACCTGAGGTAATACCCTGTACCTAGCCACTACCCAACAACAGGTCACTTACCTGAGGTAATACCCTGACCATACCTTCTCCATTAGGACCACACCTAACAATCTCCTCCTTCTGCAGGGTCTTTGGTACCACATCTACGGGGGTGCCCTGGTCAGCAACTCATCTGGCTACTACACTCAGCCGACTCCTCTTAGTGCCCTGCCGATGTATGTGCGAGGGGGACACATTCTCCCCCGGCAGACCCCCGCCCTCAATACGGTGGAGAGGTAAGTAAGGTGTTCAGCTCTCAAACATTCTTTGTCACTAAAGAAATGATATTATTTCAATAGAAATATCGAGAACACCAACTAGCTATTGGGTAGCTGCCGAATTATCGGAGAGTTCTCTTTTTCTGTCAATTGACACTATTTTCCTGCTATTTTAATTTTTAAACATTGTAGCTAGCTGCAGTTGGTATCCATGATACCTGCAATTGGTGTCAATGAATCTGCAATTGGTATCCATGCTACATGCAGGTATCACGGATACAACTAATATGAAAGTTAAATAGCTAACAAATGGCCTACTTCTCTAAGATGATCGAAAGAGTGACTCTGAGCTTACCCAAACCAATCCAAACTGTTTTTCTAATTCTTTCCTCTCTCCTCTCTTACAGTCGCCAGAATAACTTCGGCCTCACGATTGTTCTCGATGAGTTTGGCTACGCTGCCGGTAACTTGTTTTGGGATGACGGAGAGTCTGACCACGCCATGGAAACGTCTTACATGTCTTCCTTCACCTTCCAAAATGTGAGTACAAAATAAACACATTGATTGTGTGTCACTAGGTTTCTGACAATGTGCTTTGTAAATCATAGATCTTAAGACTATCACAGACGAAATGAAATGGTATCGAATACTATATACCGCTGGTGTAGAACCATTCAATACTCTTCGTCTATAATATTCTCTATGATTTATAAAGCATATTGTCACAACCTTAGCAATAAAGATGCATACGCCATCTACCTAACATCAAATGTGTTCAGTTATGAAGAAGTTATTTCAACTAGGTTCATTGCCACCTATATCCTATGCCTTGCTAATCACAAATTAACTGCCAAAGCGACTTACCGATGAATAGTATCTACCCAATAATTGTTTCAAAACCATCATCTAATGTAGTTTTTTGCATCCTATAGTTTGTTGCACTGCACACTGCATGATTTATTGACCAGGCAGGGGTTGTCTAACATACAATAAACCCTTATTAAACTGCTAAAGCGTCTCACCAATGAATAATAGCTAGGGTTGTGACAATATTCTTTTTGAAATATGCTTTTATGCTTCAAGCTTGTTAAATATGCTTTTATGCTTTTTATATATGCTTTTTATGCCTTAAAATATTCTTTTTATGCTTAAAATATGCCTTTTATGCTCAAAATATGCTTTTTATGCGTTCAGGTTAGCTTTATATGCTCAATGATATGCGTTCAGGTTAGCTTTATATGTTCTAATTTCTTTGAAATAAGGCTAATTGTATTGTCAAATTGAGACAGTTTAATCTGTATTAGGTAACCAAAATAATAAATAGTGAACAGTTTTAGACAATAACTTGCACAATAAAGAAGGCATTTATTACATTTGATGATCATAACTGTTTTTAAATTCTCGAAAATAATTCTACGTCTGTTATCTGCTATAATTTGTAGTCTTAACTCATTTCAAATTTAAAAAATAAGGTTCGTCTGGAAATAAAAAATATGGTACCAAAACGTCCTATAGTAACGAAACGTCCTAGCACCGTTTACAATGGGGACGTGTCATTAGTCCGACAGTTACATCTTTCTGTGATATTTCTCGTTATATTTTTTGATTAAAATAAAAAATATTACATAAATATACATTATAGATACCTAAACCAATTTAAAATAATACAATATTTACCTTTATTTTTTTTTTTACTTTGGTATATATTTTACTTTGTTTCTAATATTAGCTAATATGTATGATGCATTTCCTCATTCGATTTAATGGAGTTTGTTGTTCTGCACACTTCATGAATGTTTGATGACCTGGCAGGGGGGTTAGGGGGGTAGCACATCTCATCCCCCTATATACATATATTTTTATATTCAATCCGAAATAAACTGCAAAAGTGTAGAACTAATGGAGAGTCGCACCAATGAATAGTAAGAGTTTACAATAGGTAAAGCGTAACACAAAATGGCAGCTCCTATTGTGTACTCCTTATTGAAATTATTACTATTAATTATCGCCTTACAGGCGATGATTCAATGATTCAATAAGGTAATTTCCTCACCTAGTTTTTAAACTTAAAAATTCTTGAATCATTCATTCAAACCATAAAAATTAGTTTGTATTTCATTTGCAGTCACTTGGACTATTTGATTAACTAAAAGCATATTTTGAGAATATTCTTTATTTCAAAAAATATGCTTTATTGCTAAAAAGCATAAAGAATAATTCTTTAAGCCAAAAGAATATTGTCACAACCCTAATAATAGCCATTCCTCTCCATTGTTCCAGAATACACTCACCACGAGCATTAAACACGGAGAACAAATGGTAGCGGGGCTCACCTTCGCCTCCATCAACATCTATGGGGTTGATTTTCACCCTGAGGGGGTGACTGTGAACGGTGCTCCAGTGGCCTATAGCTACACTCAGGCCCTTGCAGTGGAGATATCAGGCTTCAACGCGCCCCTTGACGTGCCTTTGAGTGTCGTTGTGACTCCTCCTACGGACAGGAACCTCATTGAAGAGGCTTTGGAGAATTGGCTGTGGTAGAGATTTAGTTCTAACCTTTCTATACAGTTTAGAACTTAGAACCAGTATGAACTAGTTCTAACCTATTAGATTTACTTTATATATAGAAAGCAAATAAAAAGTTGAAGATAAATATTGTTCCAATTTGTCACAGTTCACATCTACTCAATAGTCTCAAATACCTCATTAGGGTTACAGGTCAATAAAAAGCTTTAGGTTGACATTTATGTTGTAACACAGCTACATCACACTCACTTACAAAATATACAATAACAAGCTATAAACAATGGAAATAAATAACACACAAATTAAAGTCAAGATTATTAGCTAATAGTTATTAAATGTTAAAACTAACGGGGCAAGGTGGACAGTGAAAGTATAGTTAATTACATGTGATAATTCAAGTGACTTGCTTATCTAAAATCTCAATCACACAATAGATTATTCTATTGACTCATTTTTATTACTAGATTATTTCTTTATATAATAAAGTTCTTTTGCGATAGGAAATGTTAGATTATATTTCTAAAATAGCGATCGTAGGAGAAAATCTTTTATTGTAACTTAATATTTTAATTGCTAATTATTATTCCTTCATATGACGTAAGGTTTTAGAACAGACCGATAATTATACTCTAGACTCTACTAATGATGTATGAATTATTGTAACAAACTATATAGTTTTAACAAACGAAAGCAAGGTTCAATGGCAATGTGTTCTCATCAGTCCGTTGTAACTAACGAAATAGCAACCCTAGTGATAATTACCTAACTAGGTAACTAAATAGTAACCCTAGTGATAATTACCTAACTAGGTAGCTAACTAAATAGTAACCCTAGTGATAATTACCTAACTAGGTAGCTAACTAAATAGTAACCCTAGTGATAATTACCTAACTAGGTAGCTAACTAAATAGTAACCCTAGTGATAATTACCTAACTAGGTAACTAAATAGTAACCCTAGTGATAATTACCTAACTAGGTAACTAAATAGTAACACTAGTGATAATTACCTAACTAGGCAACTGGTATGGCCACCTTAGCTACAAATATTATTTACACAACTTCAATAATTTGACTTTAAATGTTTTTCTTGCACGAATTTGTTATTCAAGACTATAGAGAAATTTTACATTTAAAATCTGTTACGTAATCTTTTCACCATTTTAAAAACATGTTCAAATGGTTCCTAATTTTTTCTTTGATAATATGTTTGCAATAGAATAAGTGACTAAAACTCCTGAGTTATGATGCACTTGAGTTATGAAGTCGTTTTCTATGAAGTCGTTTTCTATGTTTGCAATAGCCATAGAAAATGATACACGTCAAGAATTTCATCATAGTTATACCTCAATGACCATAGTGATTCATAGAAAACTATCTAGTCCACCCGAGATATGAAGGAACCATTACTTCATAACTCAGGGTTCTCACTGTACCTAAAAAGTCACTAAGTGCATTTTCTAAAAGGAGCTAAAGTTATAAAAGTGCATCGTAGTCACTTAGAACACTAATGAAATGGAGGAATGTTATACAGGAATGTCACTTAGCACACTAATGATCTAGGAGATAAATGTTCTGCATAAGCACTACCCAAGGGTCTAACTACCTCGTCGTCTTCTTCTTCTCTCGAGTCCCTTGTTCTTCTTTTGGCTTCAATACACACCTCCTAACAGAGGTCCATCTCGTCATCATCAGCAGCCTGAAAAAGTGAAACTTTAGATTGGATCTTTTTTAGCTCATGTAAGAAATAAAAAATTTCAAGTTATTTCTTTATTTCAGTTGGTATCCATAATACCTACCTACCTACCTACAGGTATCATGGATACCAAATTACCAATTGAAATAAAAGTTAAATACCTAATCTATAATTGGCATAACTTATGTAGCTAGAATTCAAAAGAAGGAACTGTACGACAACTCGTAATTTACCCACTATAGCTAGGTATAATGTACAGGTTTATTAACATTTCTAGTGACTTGATGGCAACTGATAGTGCAATGCATTTGGAACTGGATATCAACTGTTCCTAACGTCCATAGACGTCAATTTAAATTGGGATATCTTTAGACGTTTCTGCTATTTGTAGCAGTTTGAAACTTCACTACTATAGGTAAGTACTACTTACAGTTGCAGTCTCTCCATCTGCAGCAGATGTACTTCCTGCTCCTGCAGTCGATTTCTGGGGACAAACACATACATCACTTGTTAATATTTAGATTAAATATGACTGTCCTGTCATCACTTCTTTGCTATTGTTGTTGTTGTTGTTGTTTAAGACATTTCGTTGAGGAATTTTCTAAGGGGATATCAACACGCTATAATATATGGTTCTAGGTAAATTGCTTGAAAACAATAGCTCGAAAAACAATTGCTCGAATGAACAATTGCTCGAAAAACAATTGCTTGAATGAACAATTGCTCGAAAAACAATTGCTTGAATGAACAATTGCTCGAATTATCAAATTGCTCGAATGAACAAAATTGCTCGAATTATAAAATTGCACAGTTTTCGATTTTATAAAAGTCAGTTATTCATGAAGTGGAGCTGCACCTAACAATCCTTGTTTCTTTTTAGTAATTGATCATTAATCATTCTATAAATGATTTTAATTATCACTTATTCTGCATAATCTTTTTTTAGACCGTTTGTGTCATCTCGTATGTAACATGTGAATTGGAATCATGAGGTGAATCAGTACTATTCATGTTTTTTTTTATCATAAAACCTGAAAAAATTTGTAGATTAATTTATTACTAGCCTATCTGTATGTGGCACCTCAATAGGTGAAATAACTCAAAGTTAAGGCAAAGTTTTAATAAATCTACAAATTTTTCGGGTTTTATGATAAAAAAAACATGAATAGTACTGATTCACCACATGATTCCAATTCACATGTTACATACGAGATGACACAAACGGTCTAAAAAAAGATTAAGCAGAATAAGTGATAATTAAAATCATTTATAGAATGATTAATGATCAATTACTAAAAAGAAACAAGGATTGTTAGGTGCAGCTCCACTTCATGAATAACTGACTTTTATAAAATCGAAAACTGTGCAATTTTATAATTCGAGCAATTTTGTTCATTCGAGCAATTGTTCATTCGAGCAATTGTTCATTCGAGCAATTGTTTTTCGAGCAATTGTCTTTCGAGCAATTGTTCATTCGAGCAATTGTTTTTCGAGCAATTGTCTTTCGAGCAATTGTTCATTCGAGCAATTGTTTTCGAGCAATTGTTTTTCGAGCAATTGTCTTTCGAGCAATTGTTCATTCGAGCAATTGTTCATTCGAGCAATTGTTCTTTCGAGCAATTGTTCATTCGAGCAATTGTTCTTTCGAGCAATTGTTCATTCGAGCAATTGTTCATTCGAGCAATTGTTTTTCGAGCAATTTACCGGCTACCATAATATATGTATGTTATTGGGCATACCGCCCCCTCATCCTCCCTGCCAGGTCATTAAACAATCATGAAGTGTGTAGTACAACAAACTAGCAGATACAACAATTTACATAACTCCCATTAATGTTGAGAGGTCCAATATAATCTTCATTTCTGTTAATGTCCCCCTTACGAAAATTCATTAATGAAATATATTACCGAATCTTATGAACACCAATCACTCGTAAAGTGCGCAACTAATATCACACTAAGTAACTACTGTTAGACCCATACTATCTCACAGTTACTGAGCACTGTGAGTGTTACAGAGCACTGTGAGTGTCACAGAGCACTGTGAGTGTCACAGAGCACTGTGAGTGTCACAGAGCACTGTGAGTGTCACAGAGCACTGTGAGTGTCACAGAGCACTGTGAGTGTCACAGAGCACTGTGAGTGTTACAGAGCACTGTGAGTGTCACAGAGCACTGTGAGTGTCACAGAGCACTGTGAGTGTTACAGAGCACTGTGAGTGTTACAGAGCACTGTGAGTGTCACAGAGCACTGTGAGTGTTACAGAG